>JAPYYX010000235.1:0-156337 GCA_030522605.1 Cremastinae sp. B BG-2022a
TAATTTAGATGTAAGTATTTGATAAAAATTGTCAAAAATTCTATATATTTTTTCTAGTTGTGATTTTGACTAACATTGTCAATAGGCAGCCACCTTAAAGGCTTTTTTGTAAATTTTTGAAGAAATTCTAAAAAAACTAAGAAAATTTTTCACGTCGACAAATTCAACAAATTTTCTCCTAGAAATCGTATGCACTCGGTATCAGAAAGACTTTTTCATGAATTCGAAGTCACGCAGCCAAGTTTCCGAAACGTGCCAGACTTTTTGGCAATGATTCGAAAACTAAAGCGTCGTGCGATTTTTTGTATAATAAATTCTTACAAAAGGACTTTTGTATAATTTTTTGTATTAATAAATCAATTTTTTTCTCATTTTCAGAGGATCGCAAAACAATTTGCACTGCAGTTGCAATGGGGCAGCAACGACGAACGGGAGCGCACCGAGCGCTTGCGCCGGTAGCGAGTTGCCGAAAAAAATTCAAAATCATACGGGTGCAAGTCCGGGGCAGATGAACAAGAGGCCAGCGGTGGCCCTAACCCATCTACCGAGAAGGCCGCCGGTCGATATCGATTTTAAAAATTTGGCCTACAGCGTCTCCGAAGGCAGAAAAAGGGGTGAGCTTTCATTTACATTCTTTATTAACAAAATTTTGCATTTAATTATTCATTAAATATTTTATAATTTAAAACTCACTTTGTATAAAATCAGTTACATCATTCATCAACTAAATTTCATTAATGCTTGATAATAATTTAAAAGAAATTCAATGTCAGCATTAAAATATTTAACCAAAATAATTTTTTTCTCATTGAAAGTATGAATAAATTTATTATTTCACGGGTCAGACGATATTAGAAAAAAATGCCTAATACATAAAAGTCAGAAATTGAACTAAAATTATAATGAATTCAGAAATTATTTCATCAAAAAATTGGTTGTTCCGCTTTGAACATTCAAGGACCATTTGAAACACTTTTTTCCTGCTCGTCATTTTTACACATATTTTACTGGAAGTATTGTGTCAGTTAAGAAAATTATAGAATATTACTAAGATTAAAAAAGAGACAGTCATTTTTTTCCGCGATCATTGATTCAAAATTGAGGAACACAAATCGATTCTTGGAGCTTTTTATTTTTTTACTTTCGAGTTAAGCACACTCAGACGAATCGGGGATTTGGTTAGAGGTCGTGAGTTCGCGGTATAGAGGACAGGATAAAACTCTACGTGTGAACGACCCTCGGCTCGGTGCAAAAAAATCGATAGATATGTGCACCGGAGATGCCTCGAACGTGCTGAGAGGCTTTGAGCGGACGAAAGCGGGATTAAAAAGACAGTTCTTGTTGTACCTAAACTCTTGTGCATTTTCCAATGCTCGAAAAATTGGAACAAAAAATCTAAAGCTCTTGTGCGACATCGAAACAAAAAAGACAAAAGGCATTTTTTCCTCGTACGACTGACACTTGGAAAATCGATTTCACTGATGCTTGATCTGATTTTAAAAAATCGAGAAAACCGTATTTTTTCTATTTATATGATTTGAAAATTATTATAATTTATAATTTTCAAAACTATTATTTTATGGTAAAATGTTTTTCCTTTTTTCGAGACATGCAATTTTTATGACTTTTTCTATTTATATGACAGGCAATTTTGAGAAGAATAAGGATTATACTGATTTATGTATGAAGGATCCATTATTTCAGGATACAAGACGATACTGAAGTGCGTGACTGGCCGATTTAGATCTGGGGAATTGACTGCCATAATGGGACCCTCGGGAGCGGGGAAGAGTACGCTAATGAACGTTCTAGCAGGATACAAGTGAGTGTATTTGGAGAAAACAACATGTCAGTCACACCATTTCTTAAAGATATTTGTACAAACACCTAAAAAAATTAAAGCTTTTCAATAATCATTTTTCCATATACTCCGAATAAAATTTCTTGCATGCAGGTGAACAAAAATCAAAAGCTCTTTGAGCTTTTTATTTATTTTTTAAATATTTATACAATCTAAGAAAAGATCCGAATCTCATTTTCCTTAAAATTTTTTTTTTAATTAAAAGAATACAAAACAGATTGAAAATATAATGAAAATATTGATCGATTTTTGTTTTTGTTTACAGAACGTCAAATCTGAACGGATCGGTTCTGGTGAACAACAAGGACCGAAACCTGCGATTATTTCGAAAAATGTCGTGCTACATAATGCAGGATGATCGTTTGCTGCCTCATTTAACCGTGAAAGAAGCGATGACGGTCTCGGCGAATTTGAAACTGGGCAAAGACATAAGCGCCCAAGCCAAGAGGGTCGTAATCGAAGAAATAATAGAAACGCTCGGGTTGAGCGACGCAAGTAACGTTCAAACGCAGAATCTCAGTGGCGGACAACGAAAGAGGCTCTCGATTGCTCTCGAACTTGTCAACAATCCGCCGGTCATGTTTTTCGACGAGCCTACTTCCGGGCTCGATAGCTCTTCGTGCTTTCAGTGCCTGAGCTTGCTCAAGTCACTCAGTAGAGGAGGTAACAAGAAAAAATGTTCAAACTTTACATTCTTTATTTTTGTTGTTCACGCGACTGTCATCATTGGCACTTTGTACCTAAATTATTCGCTATTTTTTAATATTTTTATAGAGATAAAAATTATCATACATACAACAGTATTTATTAGATTCAGTTATTTTTTGCATTTTTATTTGATAACAATTCTAAGAGTCAAAACAATGATGTAATAACGATAAAAAATAACAGACACAATTTTCACTGCCGTGATTAAATTTGATTGAATATTTCTGTCGAATGAACATTTGATATTTATTTTATTTTTCTCTTGTAATTTTAGGAAGAACGATAATCTGCACGATACACCAGCCAAGTGCAAGACTGTTCGAGATGTTTGATAACCTCTACATTTTGGCAGAGGGTCAATGCATTTATCAGGGAAACGTCGGTGGACTGGTGCCGTTTTTGTCGTCGATGGGTCTCGATTGTCCCAGTTATCACAATCCTGCCGATTATGGTACACTTTTATGCTGAAAAATTCCTACCTAGAAAAAAAAATATTCTGTAATCATTTAAAAAAATCATATTCATTAAAATGCATCAGAAAGTTTTGTATTTAAAAGTGTAGCAAAATATTAATAATTTTTCTCTATCCAAAATATTAAACTTTGTCTCAAAATGTTTATTAATGAAAATTTTTTTCTTTAATTTATTATTAATGAAATTATTATTAATGAATTATTAATGAAAATTTTTTTCTTTAATTTATTAGTAATGGAAGTAGCGAGTGGGGAACACGGGGAATGCGTCGAGAAATTAGTCACGGCCGTAAATAATGGAAAGTGCAACAATTATCAGCACTACCAAGCTATCACAATGGCGCAAGCGATAGCGAACGACATAGCGAAACGGGCGTCAGCACCGACGAACGAACCGACTAAACCCGACGCGACCGTTATGGTGCCGAACGGTGTTGCCAAAGGACCCGGAAATACCGTGCTCAATATGCCCGTTTCCTGCACAACATCGCTCCTGAACAGCTCAGAAAGCATGGAGCAAAAAGTTGGCTTTCCTACCAACGGATGGATTCAGTTTTGGATTTTACTCAAAAGAACTTTCTTATCGCAAATTAGAGATATGGTAAAATAAAATGGTTTTTTCTTTCTTTTTTAAATATTTTTTACATGAAGTTAAAACTGTTTAAAATCATTTATTTATCGGTATATAATTTACAACAGATTTTTTAAAATTTTCTTCATGTATACTACCACAACTTTAATTGGAAACTTGATACTTTCAAGTTACAATCATGATTAAAATTAGTCGTAATTAATTCCAGACTTTGACAAGGGTAAGGCTGATTTCTCACATAATCGTTGGTTTTCTAACTGGCGCTATTTATTACGACATCGGTGACAACGCGGCCGAAGTGTTCAGCAATGCTGGGTGCATTTTTTTTACTGTAATGTTTCTGAATTTCACGGCCATGATGCCCACAATATTAACATGTGAGTATAATTAAGAACGATAAAAACATGTCTTCATTTAGCTTCACATTTCATCTAATTTTATCAAAATACTATTTTAGTTCCAATGGACATGGCAGTGTTTGTACGAGAACATCTCAATTATTGGTACTCTCTAAAGGCCTTTTACTTCGCCAGAACGTTGGCTGATTTGCCATTCCAAGTATGATTTTTTTGCTACCGTCATTATTCTTCGCTGAAGCAATTTTATTAATTTTTTTGGAATCTTTTTCTTCGCAGATACTTTACTCGACGGCTTACGTAATGATTGTCTATTTTATGACGTCGCAGCCACTAGAACTTCAAAGATTTCTCATGTATCTAAACATCTGCATACTTATATCACTAGTGGCACAATCGCTCGGTTTGTTGATCGGTGCAGCGATGAATGTCGAGGTAATTTAATTTTTTCCCAGATCGTTCTTTTTTTAAGTCTGTCACTTATTATTCCTTCATTCTTATTAATATTTTAAAAAACTCATATCCTTTTTATTTCAATAAAAATGTATATTTTTATGTTGAATTTCAGAGTGGAGTTTTTATCGGACCAGTGTCATCGGTACCGATAGTGCTATTTGGTGGTTTTTTCATTAACGTGGACGCGATGCCGATCTACCTAAAGTTCCTGTCATACGTCAGTTACATACGTTACGCGTTCGAGGGAGCTATGATCACGGTTTATGGCTACGATAGGCCAAAATTGCAATGTCGCAAGGATTACTGCCATTACAAGCCAGCGACGAAGATACTCGAGCAAATGTCAATGAAAGACGCGATTTATCGGAACGACGCGCTTGCCCTGTTAGGATTCGTTATTGTCGTAAGAATAGTCGCTTACTTCGTTCTGAGATTGAAGTTGAGATCGCTTCGGTAAACGGGCCAACATCAAAGATCCAGACAATAATTTCGGGAATTCCAAAACACAGAGAGCAAAGAATGAGAAAATTTGAGTCAATCTACGAAGAGAAAAAAGGGCCTTGGACGTGGCTTCAGATTGTGAGAGCTTGAACGAAGGAAAGAGTAAAGCGAAAAAAACTAACAAAGACTGAGAATAAGGGGCGAAACGAAAAAAAAAACGATGAATTCGACGATGACGATTAAGAAAAATAGAAAGTTCATTGTTAATTTAGGAAAAATACGAGAAACGTCGATTTAACGCCTAGAATCAATTCCAATAAGATTTCATCGTAATCGCAATGGGAGTGTCGTCACACTTTTTTTTATTTCTTCGATCCTTTCTAAAGAAGCGTACCTAGATCAGATGGCGTTTACGTTTAAAAATAAATATGATTGACTAATGTTGAAGAAATCGCGTGAAACGGCGAGAGGGAAATTAAAACGCGAAACGTCGTAGATAATCGAAAAAAAAAGAGAATAAATACTCGCCAGGTGCTCTAGGCACCTTTAACACTTATTTCCCTCCATAAAGATCATCCGTGATCAAGTTGTTCGCAATAGGGGTCGATCTGTTCATAACGTAGGAATGTGTCGTTAGTCGTGATGCGAGAAGAAGGCAAACGAGAGTTTAAAAAATCCAAAGAAAAAAACAAGAAACATTAAGGTTTAAGCGAATCGTCATTGACCAAAATACGACATAACATTTCTTACCCCTGCCCGTTCGCAATCGAATCTTAAA
Source organism: Cremastinae sp. B BG-2022a (assembly GCA_030522605.1). NCBI lineage: Eukaryota > Metazoa > Arthropoda > Insecta > Hymenoptera > Ichneumonidae > Cremastinae sp. B BG-2022a. The sequence continues at coordinate 5,666 of JAPYYX010000235.1, forward strand.
ACTCATATCGTAAATCCATTTTAATAAATCGAGAGGGGAGGAGTATTGAGGAAATAACTTAAAGTAACCATGCTCTACGATAAGAGGGACAATTCAATAAAAATCATTACGAGAGCTACGGCAAAAACCAAAAGAGACAGAACAATCGATATATAAACATTGTCGTCGCGGTATTCACGAAAAAGAGATTTATTATATAATGAGCTCACACTTGACCAATCACTGGCTGCCTGGGTGTTTGCTTTTCGTATTATTAAGCGGTGAAGTGATAATACATGTTAAAATAAAAACATAACGGAGATTGAAACATGTCTCAAACGGTTCAACGAAGAAACAAACAGCAACAGGAAAAATCAACAAATTTTTTGCAACGCGACACAATTCTTTGACGAGGGATGTGACAAAGGAATACGAAAAAATTAACAACAACAAGAGCGATAGATAAAATAAATACAATTGTGTGAATGATAAATGAGTATATTGCGAGATTATGAAAATATTATAAATACAAGTCTTATAAATTCATGTATGAATGTACGTAGAGCGATAAAAACTGGCAGATATGGGACAAAATATCCAGTGAACGATTTATTCAGTAATAGTTACAGAATTGTTATTCAGAGTGATCTTTGATTAAGCATTGTATGAGAAAATATAAAATATAGTTTATTTCTTATCCTCGTATCCTCGAGCGATATAAAACTGCAAAATGTAATCATTAGGATCAGATAACATATTTCTACTTAAAAATATTTCACAATCTACTTCTACAGATTACTAATGATTTTCGACAAACATAGTTGATAAAATCGTTTACTGGATAAGATCTAAAAAATTGTCGGTCTTTAAACTTCACAGGATAGAAAATGAAACGAAACCAAAAAAAATAAAACATGAATTTTGAATGTCGAGATGGCATGTCAATTTTGATTAACACGAATTGTTCGTTTCAAGGCCTACAAGGACCCGATAAAAAGTTTTAGTTAACCTCAGAGAATCTCAAAAAGAACAAAAGGAGAGGAAAAATGATTTGTCGTTTGTCACAATTTGCTTTTTGGCTTCGATAACTGATTGTTCGAGCCTAACGATTGATTGTGTACTTCGATGCAAGAAAAAGAGAGAGCGAATTCGCACGGAGTGACTCGAATTTTCATCGAGATTGTGAAAAATTTGCAGAAGCGTTTAGCAATTTTTAAGTAAGATCTTATTACGATTATTTCCATTATTCACATAATAATTGTATTAAGTATATTTTTAATATTCAGTCTAAAAGTTGTTGGATCGAGAGTCAAATATTTCCGTAGGTGAACAGTATTTTTTTATGTGGTTTTAGTGTCGTAAATTCGTAGAAAACAAAATTTACGAAATTGCCATTGAAGTGTAAGCGACTAAAAATAATCTTTATACATAGATTACAATATTGTTGCTGTTAATTTTGGTAAAAAATGATTTTTTGGAAATGTTATTCATGGTGATATCTCATAGCATTAAAAATTTCAAAAAATGCTGAACTAACAAAAAAAAAGAATATTATTTCTAAAATAATTTGCCGTAGAGGTTTATTTTTATAATTTCTTATCATTGAAGGAACTCGTGGCGGAATCTTTATTTCTATCATTCATTCGCGCATATTTTATATTTTGCTGACAATTATTATTATTAAGAGTTAGCTGCGATCGATCTCGGAATCTCACAGTAAAAATAATAATTTTCTAAGTACGTCGACATCGCGAGTCAAGAGTGGTAGAGACCACTCTGAAAAATTGTAGGTCAATTTATAAAAACGATCGGAAAAAAATAAAAAATAAATAAAAAACCATCCATTCTTATTTCCATAATAAAATACATAGAATAATAATAATTTACTACTTTTTTTTTCATAATCATAATAAAAGATCAGAGGAGAAAAGTTGGGAGAGGAGATTCTCTTTTCAAAGAATGTGAACTTTGTGCATTTGGCTTGGTAGGATTAAACGATATTAATATCGCTAATTACTAAACGGTAATCATAGCAACGTAAGTAACACTTTTTCAAGTACCGTAATTTTATATGAAAGAGAATAAATGCGTGAGAATGGATATAACGATATTCCAAAAAAAGAGAGATCAGAATCGAGAGTGAGTGCGAGTACATGATACGAATTATGACTACGTAAATACATACATTTTAAAATATGACAGCCTCGAGATATCGATGCGATTAAAAAAAAATTAATGAATTTAAAATATCGAGAGGTGAAGTTAAAAATAAGAAGAATTAAATCGTGAACATGAATCGCAAATTCTTGTGGAATATAAGAGAAAAAAAATTGTATTTCGTCTCGTGTTTTAGCGAAGTAAAATCACGTTTGTACTAAAGCACAAATGAATAAACAATTGTAAGAAAAAAGAAATGTTGAAGAAAAGAGAAATTGTGCCTTTGCTTCTTTGGAGTCGTTTTGAGGATTTATTTTATATTTTATCGTTCAAAGACCGTTCAGTCTTTAACGTCTAGCGAGTACAGGACAAACAAGAAATAGACTCTTTTGTTGATTTTTAAGACATAATTTTGACGAGGCAAAAGTGTATGTAAAATATTTTTTTGAGAAAAATTTTGTTTTCCTTGCACAGGAATGTTTTTCATTGTTTTTTGGCCAATCTTTTAGATTTTATTACCCGAGCAATTCATTGATACTCAACGGACAGTGTCGAATTTTTTTGAAAAGAAAAATCGCAGTTGTTCGTCAAAATGTGCGGATACGCCATACAGAGCTCAGTGAGCGACCTTACCGACCGAGGTTGCCGAGCGCGCGCTCAGCTGGTCAGTCGCCATATTTATTTTGACGATAGCGCTGCACGCCAGTGTTGGGAGACGACGCGAGCGCGACACTTCTCGTTCGTGAGCAGCCAGTGTTTTCACGAGACGATAAATATAAGGAACAAAAATAAACGAGTTTTCTCATTGTTTCGAAACATTGTCGAAACTCATCATTTTCATGTGAAAAGATCTTCATTGTTCTTTCACGTGAATTTCATTCAAGCGAAGTGTCGATCATTGTCAACAAAGTTCCTAAAAATGTGAAAATAATAAAGAATCGCTAACTCATTTCGTATCGCTCGCTCTCTCGGCTTTTACGTGTCTTGTTACGTTTCCTCGATTCTATCAATTTGGAGTGATCCGAAGGATATGGTCCGTGCGGAAGTAAAAGTCACTTCGGAAGTTAGTATCGAGCCTTGCGAACTCTCGACACAGCGTATCTCGACTCGATATACGTCGAAGAGGTTAGTATCACATCCAGCGCATATTTATAGATATTATGTGGCGCATCGTGCTCAAAATGAGTCATCATAGAGAACGTCAAAATCAATTTTTATTCTTTCATTTTACAACTCCCTTTTACAATTTTACAATGATAAATAAGTAAAAAATAGTTTATTATCAACAGTCCTTTCAATGAGTTTTTGTTTATTTTTCTAATTTACTCTTCAAAGGAAAAAATGATATATTAATTTTTATTTCACTGATAATAGAATGATCCATACAAAACGGATACTTGTGTTACATTGAACCCAATTGATTTATTTTTTAGGGCAGCAATTATTATTTTCAAAATTCGCAAATCTTTTTCCGAATGAAGAGAGAAATCACTTGACAAACAGGAAGTCAAAAAAAATAAAAGGATGCAGCTTTCTCTGCCAATCTTTCGAGATAATTATATTTTCTCGTTGAATACATTGACGAATAACATTTATGTTGCAGAAAACATTTCTCAGTGTACGGTTAGCGGTACACGCGGTCAGGTTGAGGGTCTTTCTCTTTCCCCTCTCGAAAGTCAAGATCGCGGGACCCCGTTGTTCCTCCTTTTTTTTTAGCATCCAACGTGACGAGAGCGAGACTGGTTATATACACGGCGACCCATATCCTTTCACCAGTTTCCTAATTTTTGTTGTGTGCGTTTGTTTACATCTGCTCCGGCGCATATTCCGAGAAAAATGAGCCCGTTCAACGTCAAAATAATAAATTGTTTCGATCCTTTTTTTCGGTCTTCCTTTTTTCGAGCTCAAACAAATTGTTAATTACGCTTCTTCTTCTTCTTTTCGTGCGTCAGCGTTTGATTTTTTTTCAAAGACATAGCGAGACAAAATGTGTTTATTATTCCTACGGTAGCTTTGCGAGATCATAAGTTCAATATTGCGGGTGTGCGATAACGAAGCGTTCTGTGATCGGACTTTAAATCGAAACTGATTTTATTTTCGCTGTCTCTCTCTCTCTCTCTTTTTCCACGCACATGCACGTACATATGTTTTATTATTCGAGCGTTCGATGGTCAAGACACGGTCAAGTCTTCAAAGCAGCAATTCGACATAAGTCTCTTCCACTTCTCGTGGCAATGTCATTTTTTTATCTCCGAGTATTTCCTCAATTGATAACCAGGCAATGAAAAAAAACGAAAAAGTTCACAATTTTCACTCAACTCTGGGAAGACTTTTTTGCTGACTTCCTCGTATTCTGCCTCAAGAAAAAAATTGTAAAAAAGCTGTTAACCAATTCATCTCTGTCGAAACTTTTAAAATTTTTTTTCTGCAAAATAGTTTTTTTTTATAGCGGTTCAAAGTACGAGAAATGTCGAGATTCAAATCGCTCTTTCGATCAGTCGGGAGTTTGAGGCCTCTTGAATGGGCATAAAGTATGAGGAAAAAGAAGTGTTTTTATTTTTTGAATTTTTTTCCTCCTATGTCCGTTTTCGCTTCGACGAAGAATCGTCCTCGTTGATAGTGGATAAACTTTTTTTTGAATATTTCAATGTCACTAATGACGAGAACGAGTTTTTACCGCGAATTTTGGAGGCCACGGATTTTTTCTACTTCGTATTCGCTTCACGGTCAATTGTTCAAAATTTTGGAATTTTTAAAATTTCTGTTAACAGTAAGCCGAGAAAGTCCTTGAATTAATTTAAATTTTTGCAATTTACATGCAGAAGAATTCATATAAATTATTTTGTACATTTTTTTCATATTTGCCGATAAATATATGATTCGTATAACAAATTTACGGAAGAGCTCGGAGAACTTTGATCCACGTGTATCTGTACGTCTAATCACAATCTCGAGATAAGAGAACAAAAAGATCACTCGTCAATTTTTTCTATTACCGTAGAGGCTGAAATCCCGTGAAATTAAAACGTATAAAAATAAATTGACCGATTTTCCTTACAGGAAAAAAATACAATTAAATACTTATCATGTATAAAATTTTTCTGCATAACAACTGTCTTGATAAAATATCATTTTCATTGCTCAATTCATAATATTAATTCTTGACGTTTTTTGTACCATTATCGTCATGGCTTTTTCATTTGAGGAAAAAGTGTTCGAATCTTTCATACAAATTCCTCGCGAATGCACTTTGGGCCCCAGAATCTCGATAGCTGTTATCTTATTTAAAGAGAAAACATCAAAAACAATGGACAATCGAAAAATATTTCGAACACTCTCCAATATTCTCGAAACTCGAAATATAAAAAATTTAGCCAACCGATCAGCTGATTTTTATTTTGTCGTAAGAATAGTGATAATTTTTTTTTTTTTAATTTCAAGCAATTTTTGACATTCTTCTTTTTATTTTCGTTTCGAGAATTGAAGTGATAAATGGCTTATGAGACTTCAGTACAACGATCAATGATCTTTGAATAAAAGAGGATCCGATGATCAAGTTTCTGCATAAATAATCGCAGAGTCTTTTACAATTTTTTTTCCGCACTCTGATGCATCTTCCTTAAAAAATGTGACGTTACTATTTTATTCAATCACGAGTAAGTTTATGAAAAATATTTTTTTGGGAGCGAGGAAATAATTTTCGCCTCGAAATAAAATCCGATGCGGGACTTTTTTTTTTTCGTGACGTCGTCGAGACGTGATTTCGTTTCGTCAACGTCCTTTTGGCGGTAAACAAGCGTCACACGCGACAAATGGCATTCCCTACTCCAAAGATGCAGGCGTTAAAGACCATTGTTTGGGATGGATAACGATACGGACGTAACAGAAATACTAGTGACCCAAAATCGATGACAATCGACCGAAACTTTCCACTCTCGACATGGCTTCGTTTTTTTAACTTACATGAAAATTGGGCGAGACTCCATCAAATTTTTGATGAGTGAAAAAAAAAGAATTTCGAAATTGATTGTAGCAAATAATTACAATTATTTTCAATCATCATCGATGATATAAAATGATTGTGATTATTTATATTTATGATATGAAAAAAATAAATAAAAATTGTTCATTGTTAAAGTAAGTCCGGTTGCCCAAATTTCCGCCAAATACCGAAGAAACTTGTTCGAAATTTGAAAAAGATCTCTCTTTGTTTGTCGAAGGATAAAAAGAGGTAGACAACAAATAGGAGCCAGTTTTTACTCGCCTTTAGTGTTTACGGTGTGATCCGAAAAATAATAAAATAGAAAGAATAAAAATCAAACTGTCAGGCAAGTGTATATGAGGTACAACTCATATACAAATGGAAAGGAGTAAATACATTTTTGCATTTTTTTACGTCTGTTCAGCCTTTTGACGAAGTTTTAATATTTTTCTCTTATTTTGTCTCCGCGATCCGGAATATGAGAAAAAAGTGAGTTTCGAAAAAAGTTAGACGATTTTTAACCTGTTTCCAGAGGATATGTCATCGATCTTCGGCAATTTTTTCCCCGTGTTTATTTTTAACCAAATTTCTAGGCATAAAGAATTTTAATCCAGATTTATATCTAAGGATTAGTTTTTGAAATCGAATGATTAATTGATTTTGAGTTTCGATATATTACTTGATAATCGCCATTTTCTTGTTCAAAGAAACGTTTCCTAAATAATATAACAACTATACTGCAAAATCTGTGCACTGATTATTTATTCAGAGCAATCACAACCCTCAAACCCTTAAAGTCTCCCTGAAAGCTGAAAAGCTGAGCAGAGGACTATTCTTGGGATCGACAGGAATATACTGTAATTTTTTCAAGTTTAAATATTCGATTTTGAGAGAGGAATCCGTGTCCTACGAAATCTATTAAAATTGAGGGTTGTGACGAGAGGGACTTGGAAGACACCCGAATGCGCTAATGGAAGAACAAATTTCAAGAAGACAGAAAATTCAAACCTCTTAGGATCTACGGTAACAATTTCGTGACAAATGAACAGCGCAGTTAAAAACAATGATACGTATAGTGCACTCCAGAGGATATGACCTCCACCCAAATGCATACACTGTCACTACGCTAATTAAAAAAAAATTGTTAAGCTTTTAATAGATTGTAGTTGTTTTATTAAAATGTTAAAAATCAATATCAAAAGAACTGTCGTATTGAACTTTTTTCTCAATACCAAGGGTAAGTCTGAACCCATAATCGAATTTCTGTTTCAACGAAGATGATTTATTTAAAGATTTTGAAGGGGTCATTGAATTTTTATTTTTCATCAGACAGAAAAAGAATTAGCAAAAGCCTGTAAACAAAGATTTTGTGTTTTCGTGCAATCGCGTCATTTTTTTTATCGCGTACGAAACGAAATTAATTTTGTAGTCGCAAACACACTCTCTCTTGGTCGCTATCATTGCACGAATCCAAGGTTCGTCCGCGATATTTCGCGTATCTTTCTTCATTTTTTCCGCGTTGGCTCCGTCCGAGCGATGTTCCGTTCTCTTTTATTTTCTCAAAAGCGTCAACACGTTAATTTTAGTTGAATTTCGAATTAATTTTTCGCGATCCTTAGCATCGAGCAAATATTTTCTCTAATCACTCAATTATTCAAAATTGTTAATTTTCTTTTGAAGGCCGAATGAATTCGTTCACCGAAAATATTTACCATCTCTCGTTTTTTTTATTGTCAATTCGGTAAATAATTATTTTTATAATCGCACCGTAGTTCTCGAGGAAGGAACAACAAAATATCTCGGTAGTGGGAATTTGATGCGAGGACCTTGAAATTCGAGTGAAGGATATGCGGCTGCTTCTTACTTTTTTTTCCTTGACCCGATGATTATGCACCGTTGGCCATTCGGACAAGCTACGAATTTCGATATTGTTCATCAGCAAGCACGACCACCTTTTCAATTTAAAAATTAAATGAAGCGTGGGTCTGCTGAAGTGATAAAATTATCACGACAATAAAATAGGTGAAGAAAAAGTAATGGAGTAATAAAATAAATGTATTTAAAAAGGAAATGACTTTCTTCTTAGAATCAGTCAAGTATTTTTTTTTCTTTCACAAGTATGGGATGGGGACAAAATTGAGTACCCGAAAATTTTCAATATTGAAACATTATTATTTTTATTTTTTTAATAATGAAACATTAAAAAAAAAAAAAATTAATTACAAGTCCACAAAGAAAGTGGTCTGTGCTGGGTGTCTGACTAACATTTTCTAGAGTATTTTACATCTACAATTACATTTACAATTATAATCAATTAATTTTAAGTACAATGTCAAAACTAAAAACTATGAATCACTAACAAAAATAGTAAGTGAAAATGAATTTCTAAAACTATTCACAGTAATCATAAATAAATTGAATATCTTCGTCTGAGATACCCGCCCATGAATGATGGCCCCCATTACAATTCTGACATTAAGTCCATGATTCAACTGATTCATTATATTTTTGGCCACAATATATAAAAAAGTATCATCAGTCTCTTTATTATTTGTATTTTTGAAACGTCGCTTAAACCCTTGAAATCGTAATATTTGCTCAGCGTAGTACTATCGCTAGTAGCGGGATCGAAATTTTGTTCCTAAGTTTTCTCAAGTTCCAAGTAGAGTGAGGGTTCATAAGTTCTTTAATAAAAGTTGGTGCAAATCGTCTAAAGAACAATGTTCTAAAAATTCAAGTTAATCTTGCATGAAGTTTATTTTTTACATAATAAATAAAATCGTAAAAAATCTTTTCATTATAATTTTCCAGAAAACTAATCGAAGCTTCTTGGATTCCATATAAACACGTGTGCAAAATTTGACATTGAAATTTTACACACATGTGCATATGGCATCAAAGAATGTTTGTGCAAATTTTCAATGAAATCTGGTAGAATTGCCGCAGCGAAAGGACTACCTCAAGTACTCAATTTGGCCCCCCGCCTCTACTTATTGTGTGCGTGCTCCTGTTTTTCGAACTATCAAAAAATCTTCAAACATAAAGAATCGCACAAATGTGATTTTAATTATCATTTTTCCGTTGTCTCTATCACGAGAAGAATTTTTTTCCTCTCTTGTTGCGTGCACGTTGTCCGCTCGAGTTTCCACTAGTGGTCAACTTCGCGGAGCTCGTACTTACTCGGCTCTCCGCTAAACGCTCAGTCTGCGTTGAGTCGCGCTCGCGACAACTTCGGCTTGCGAACGCTCAATTATTATTTTTCGAGCGCCGTTCGGTTCAAAATCCCATTTCGAACAAATAAAATCATTTAAACTCAACAATAAGAGAACGCGAAGAAGAAACTACCGTTCTCCATTTTTTATTCATTGTGAAATTAAACGGAGTTTAATAAAATTGTAATAAGTTCACGAAATAAATTTAATAAAAATTATAAACTGTGATCAGTTAAGTGCCTGAGGCTACGTACTTAAAATTTATACAATTTTTTGAATGACAACAAAGATTGCTATGAAGCTGTGGAGAAGACATTTTGAAAATTTACACGACAACTGAGAATGTACGTTTCCGTTTTTATTTATTTAATTTAACAAATACTTTCGAAATTATCATATGACTGTATTTTAAAAAGAAAGTACTTTATTGTGCAAGTACAATGTTTTTCCTTATATTACATGACTTGACTGAGTATTTTGATGCCAATAAATAGCGAGGTTAAAATCCATTCATATTAAAATTCTACGTCAATGTTTGACTAACGAGAATTTTTTAGTAATCTCAAGGTTTTGCGTAACAAAGAGACGAAAAGAAGAAGAAAAATGAAAAGAGGTGAAAAACATTGAGGGAAACGTTTTCCGTTTTACGCTTATAGACGTTCCATGACTAATTGATCCACAAATGCGTCATTATAATGATCGTTACTCCCACATTTGTGCAGCTCTTGTATACGATAATCGATCGAAAATGGCGAATGGAAATGAGCTCATTTAGATTTTTTACTCCAATCGAGAATCTTTGATATGCAAGGAGGGGAAATAATAAAATTAGAGTAATCGTGTATATAAACATTATATAAAGAGGTCGAACTTTTGATAACAATTTTTCACTTCGATCAGTTTAATGACGTTGCCATGACTTTTTTCCCCTCTGTACGCGTCGAGCTTACTGTTCAGAAAAATTTCCATCTCGCTCCACGTGATGCCTGGCCATCGTATTGCTAATCTCAAATAACTATTTTTTTAGTGAACATTCATCGATCATTAACTGTGCATTTTTCTTTCTTTTGATTACCTCAAAATTTTTTCTAGAATTTTGTGTTTTTTATTTTTATCCTGTAAGATTTTTTTTTGGAAAATATAATTTCCTCAAAGTTACATACGACAATTTTTTTGCGATATATCATGAATAATTTTAGTAACATCATGAAAGTTGATGAGGCTCGAGCCTTGAGCACTTTTTTCTGTCAATCGTTGTTAATTTACTTCACGGGTTAATTGAGGAATTGCAAAAAGAGGATTCTATTTCCCTCTCTTCGAACGTCGTCGTAGACCATAATCATCGGTTGAGCAAAATTTCTAAGCATTTTTTAATGTGACGAATTAATTGAATGCTTTGTACTTCGGGCTATAAAAGAATGAAAAAATTATTGGTCGTTATCTAACGTCGTCGTAATTAAAAAGATGCGTAATTTACATTTGCTCCGAACGTGTTTAAATCTTCCTGTCGAACTGAAAAAGATATTTTGCTGAAAACGTCGCGGAGTCTTGTGACTTATCTCGGTTTCTTTCAACGATACTTCGAATTTAAAATAAAACGAAGTCATTGACATTAATTCACTTTTGTCACGGACTTTCTCCCTCTCTTATCTTTACATTTGTTTATTTTTTCGTTACTCATTCGTGACGTGAATATTTCAAAATTCAGGACAGCTGCGTCCTCTCTCTCTTTCGTTCTTCTGTATTCGCTCTTTATTTTCCCACATCATCCAGCGACAATTACAAATTTCTGTCACGTTCGTCCATTATCATACTTTCAAGACAAAAGTCTTAATTTTTGATTATTTTGCTGCAAAATTCGAACAAAAAAATATTTTTCTTTTTCAGGCGTTGATAACTGGAACGTTCAGTGCGTGAAAATTGGATCAAGAAGATTTTTTCAGTCTTCAATAAGCGAAGAGGCATTATTTTATCACCAATCGATATTCGTTGCTCGTGGAGTTTTGGCACGAGATATCGAACAATAAGAAATTCTAGAGTGTACAAAAAATTGTGAAAAATGAAGGTCGAAGGAAATAGCTCGAGGGATGACGATGGGAGCGGGATTCTCCTGCAGCCACGCAAGAGCTCGGTCGTTCGATTGCAAATCGCACCGGTCAAGCCGAAAACTATAACGCATCTCCCAAAAAGACCACCCGTCGATTTGGCTTTTACTGACCTGACCTACACTGTGCGAGAGGGACGAAAAAGCAGTAAGCATTTTAATTAATTCAATTTTAATCATCTTTTGCATCCATTTATTGCATACAAGGTTGTAATATTTTATGTAATAGTAATTTTGTGTGATAGTAACATCCTATTGAGTAATTTTTGGACTAATCTGTGTGTTTTATACGATTCTACATACGTTATTTTTTTATTTGTGAACGACGATCGATATCGCGATGTTTCGCCAGACGACAGAACTAAATTATAATAAGAAACGTCGTATTTATACCCACACAAAATTTGATACCATCGATACCATTTGTGCAAATTCCTTTCCACACTTGCCAAATTCTGACCTCGTGTTTCTGAAATATTTTTTTTTTTACTACTGTGAGACGAGTTTTTTTTTCAATTATGATTTTCCTTTCACTGGACTTGGGGCTGGGCTTTTGCGAATATTATTTTTAATATTTTAATAGTCGGTAATTTGGTGCTTGGACGACATTCTACAATTTTTTGACGAAATTTGAATGGACCTCTAATTGCATGGACTGAGAAGCTTAAACCCGAAATTTAAACGAATTGAAGAAACGGGGTCAGAACTTATTTGCCGTGTCAACTATGACTACCGTGTGAATTGCATCAAGAGTTGAACTACCCGAGATAAGCAGAGTTTTTCATTCTAAGATTTTAGTACAGCTCGTGATCACTTTCTTTTTTATCCTCTCTCTTTTTTTTGAGTGTCGTGAATCTGAAATTCTCCGGAGTTTTTGATCTCACTAATCACATGACCTCTGATACGAGATGATAAGCGAAAAATTATCAACGTTTGAAAAATGTGATCGCGTAAACGACACGTCAGTACACGGATAATTTTTGCAAGAAAAGTGATCTAAGACTTTTATTACGTTTTTTAGATCGATTCTAAAAAAAGTACAAGTTTTTTTTCCATCCATAATTCAAGGAAGTGCATAAAAATAGATAATTATTTATTGAGATTTCTCTTTTTTTCTCGATTAAAAAACGCGTGCAAATACGCGTGCTCAGCATTTTATATCCACGTGTGCTCGGCTCGATAAGAGCCTGCAATGAAAACTGGTTTTCGATGACATTGACCACCGAGTGAAAGTCCATGGTTGTCGCGATCGTCTCTCATGACACTATGCTCTCTCAGCTGTTCAACTAAAATTCTTGCAAAGCTAATGAACTCGTCGCTTACCGTTCTCTCGATTGGGACCATATTTTACGTTTCATTCTTTTTCTCCATTATAATTTTTGAATTCATCGTGTCGCTTGAATTCGAAAATTTCCTTTTCAACATTTAAAAACTCGAACATACTCATTTTCATACGTTGAAAAATTATGGAAATTGAAATAAAATATAAATGAGATGGAAATAAAATAAAATATAACAAAAAATTTGATTGGAAAATTAGAATCAATGTGTCTAGAATTAATCTCAAGGTTGGAAATAGATCGTGAAAAATTCATAAGGATTCATTCACTTTTTTTTTATCACTGGTATTCGACTCTCACACACCGTTAGAAAAAAGTCTTGCGCTCTCTTTCTCGTGCCGATTATTGAAATACTGGGACTCGATAACGTGCCTATGGTCAATTAATATGTTTTTTTCTTTATTTCTCTCGTCAATGAGCTCGATATCGAGATCAGAATAGTTTTCTCGTTACGAACGAGAGCTCTGTGGAATTGACCGAGATTTAGCAAGAATACCGGTTGTGGAATAATTCATAGACACGCGCAGTCTGCTTGGATAATTTTTATACGCCCTGGAAAATATTTGGCTAAAATCTCATAGAAATCTCATCCATTTAAATTCGATTGAAATTAATTTTTACTATCATGTAAGGTAGTTCAACAAATTTTTCTGGTTTCTGTAAAAATATTTATTTATTTTGAAAAATATAATTTTACCATCTCGACGAAGAGGTATGAAAAAAAGAATTACTCATCCCTTACAGATCAGGTCTTCAGCATTTCAATCTTTTCAATCGATCGAAAATTGAGAACGCGCTCTCATAATTTTACGATGACGCATTCTCCTTCCTTCTAAGATTCTTGTCTAAATGCCAAATACATCTCAGTGCTTTTTGTACTTTTTTCCGTAAAATCGTGTCTACGATCGTAAACGTCATGGAACCGCGTCAGGAATTTCTTTTTTCTCTCGTTATGGAAACGCCCAATTAAATGTTGAGTACTTTGTATGTATTTTTCGAAAACTAAATACCATTTCCTTAGTTGTTATGCGTGAATTTTTTGTCATTATCTAAAAAAGTTGTGTATTTAAAACAACGCAAATGTCCTTAAAATTTTTGGTGTTCTTTCACCAGGATGAAAATATAAACAATTTTTGGATTGTCTTGTATTCGATACTTTTTGTAGATAATGATAAAAAATTCACACATTTATAATAATAGGAAATAATATTTAGTTTTAGAAAAACACACACAAAGTACTTGACACTTAAGTGGACGAATACGATAAGGATATCATAATCTCACGATTGAAAATGTCCAGTATGCCATTTAGCACAATCTGAAGATTGCGAGGTTCGTTTCACTGTCGCATAATCAGAAGTATCGCAAAAATAGCTAAAAAAAGTTTCTAATACATATATTCATAAGTGACAGGAGCATTTGAATTTGAAAAAATGTGTTGAGAACTTCAAAAAAAGTGCAATAAGCGAAAATTTTATTTGTCTAACGTGTTTAGAAAATTTATTGCGTGTCACAAAAAATATTTAAATTCCCTGTATGACAGCAAGATTTCCATTTGATAATGGCGACATATTTTTTAATTTACTCATACATTATCCTAACTCAAAAAACTACATATTTCCATTTGTACATATAGAACAGATATACGCTTCATATAACATAATGCATTATGAATTTTACATTCACGTAATTATAGTGAAATAAATTTCAGCATGATAAATTATGTTGCTTTTTTTGCATTTTCGAAGAGAATAGATTTTCAACGTACCATTGTATTTTTATCGTAATCTCTGAAGGCACGTTGAGCCGGTGACCAAAGTAGTCCATTATAGCGAAAAAAGTTTTAAAACGCATATTATGAATATTCCAACTCAAAAAGCAAATATCTTATCTGTCAGGCGTTAAATTGGAATTGTGTAAACTATTGGATCTTATCGTTTTTTTCTATATCATCATTTGTTTCGCACCGAATATTCCTTGCTCATCAGAAAATAATATGTAGAAATAAAAAATTGATCTCGAAGCTTCAACCGCAGCTTTTGTTTTAATTTGATTGACTACATTTTTGTCCAAAGATTCTAATTTACGAAATTGTTCTTCAATTGGCGATCCTTGGTAATTTCGCTTCAAAATTATTTTCTCCGAAGGATCAAATAAATAAATCTATTTTCTCATGTCGGTCATAAACTTTAGAACCAAACTAAAATTATTGGCTTGAAGAGAATACCACAATTGATCACTTCTTTTGCCATTTGTGTCCCTCGGTTGGTCAACGACTGATTCAAATTACGAAGAGAGCATAAAAAAAATTGAACACAAAGCATGTTGTAACTACATCGGACCCAGGACGACAATTTTGCATAATTATTATTCAAACTTCTATTCAAAGTTTTCGCTTGTACGTTTTTGGACAAAAAAGATCTTAACTTCTCGATTTAAATCCCCACTAGAAATTTATTTGTCATAAAAATTGGTTTAGAACGTAAAATGTGTGACAGTATTATTGCTATTTATTACTCTAAAAAGTGAATACTCGCATACGGCAACATTCGTGAGTTTCGGTAAGAAGTGTAGAAGGTGAAATAAACGAAGTGAGAGGACTTACGACGTATCGGGTAGAAAATTAACGACTCAGGGCCGCGACTCCCTCTTTTTTATCTTCGCTTCTTTGTGACTATTTTCTTATTTTTTTCTAACATTATCGTTCGTATTTTCTTTCTTATTTTTTCATCGACTCATCTTACGGCGGTTTCTTCAGTCGCGTCTGAGCACCGATCTCGTCAAGGCCGATTCCTCGAACGTGCAGCAAATTGCTTCGAGAGAAACGTGAAAAATGTATTCAAACACATGCAATATTCGACTCTTTTCGAAAAAAAAATGGTAAAATTACAAAAAATTGTCCCAATTTCGCAATTATACTTTATTTCAGAAGTCTGCAACGATTCAGATCAAGGGAACACAATTTTTGTGACAGAAGAAAAAATCTAATTGCGATCTCGGAAATGAAATATGTTTGTTAAAAAAAGGAAAGGAAGGAACAGAATTCCAGATTTTGTTTATCGACGGACACAATCTTTCGAAAGGATGAAAAGAGCTCGGATTGAACTTCGCCACGCGAAACTCGTAATGTAAATTCATGCGCGCACACGAGGAATTGCGAAACGTTTGTCGGTGGACCAAGCGTGTCTTGGTACAAAAGTCAGTTGCCGCGACGAATACGCGCGCAAGACCGGACAACACGTATTTCCTCACACGTAGATAAGAGAGAGACAGAAAAAGAAGAAAAAAGAAAGAAATGAAGAAAGACCGAGCAAATGAATCGAACGTTCATGAACTCGGATCGGAAATTGTGTATATATTTTTCTTGAATTCCTGATAGTTAAAATTTCTAACAGCAAAGCCTATGATTTTTTCAATCTTTCAATTTTCTATCTTTCAATTTTCACACCTCGCAATTGTCATCAGTTTCCGTGGTTGAGATATTTTACGAAGTTTTTGTTTCTCCTGTGATTACTCCGAGGCTATGATCATAGTAGTGACACCGGAGGACTCACGTGAAAATCAAAATGGCAATGCGAACAGGGGAGAAGCGAAAAAAGAAAAATTGACGAGTAATCTTCGTCGTGGAAGCGCCGATCGCGCCAGAGGTTTTCTTGCTACGAAGATATGACGCGTGTACGCAAACCACGAGAGTCACGTAGACGATACCTCGAGTGAATTAATAACGCTCGTACGAAGTTTCCGTGCTTATTTTTTTCATCTCTTTATTACCCCGGATATTTCTCGTACTTTCCCCTGCTAATAGGAAGCTCCGAAAAAATGGCGTTCGAAACTCGACCGTATTTTCTCAATATATATACGTTCGGTAAATTAGAATCTTTTCCTAGTTAAATATAGATATGCACTCGCGACTAATGCATCGCAAAGTAGACAAAAAGGTAAGAATGAAAAAGAGATTTTCTAGTTATGTAAATCAACGACTGATGTATCGCGTGATTGATAAAATTACGTCTATAGGGGAAATGGAGATTCCGTAATAAGCGCGAGAAAAATCCTTCTCGAGGAAGAATGAAAAAATCAAATACTAATTTACGTTGATAAAATAGGAATCGTTTTGCTTTCCGCATCTGTGACAAGTCGAGAGATTTATCTTGATCCTTGCACTTTCGTCCTTTTTTTTGGTTTTTTGAATTTCTTTATTTTTTATTTTTCTATACAAAAAAAATGAATTCGTGTGTCTTCTGCCGGTTCGTGACCATTCAATTGTTACGCAACCGCAAACGATATCAAGAATCAAGAAAATAATTCTAACCTCCCGGTCAGGCGTTTTTCCACGTGTGCACCTCCGCGATTACGTGATCGTTTCACTAATCTTTTTTCATACCTATAATTCACATTTCATTGAACCAAACTCTTGTCCACCGCTGCGCTATCATTCTCCCATTGTGACATTTTTTCTGATGAATGAACATACACCCGGAGACCAGGAAGGAAGAGGATACGCTCTTCGAGTAACGGAAACATGCCTCTTATTTTCTTTCTCATCAAGAGCCTGATATTTGAATCTCAAATTGCACATTTCGATATCATTTTTTCTAACGTTGGTCATTTTTAGAATATTTCGAACACTTCTTTTCTCCATTCATCTTCAAACTTTTATTGTATGCAAATTGGCAAATTATTTTTAAACGCTTTTCAATCAAAGTTCATTTTTCATTGATCACAGGTTTATTGTTGGTTTCAAAAATAGAAAAATAATGAAAGTTTTGTTTTACTTCAGTATTTTCTTTTACAAACATGAAAACGAGCCACTCTCTACAATTAGAGGGTAATAATGGTTCTCGCAAATTGTAGGTCTAACAACTTTTTTTTGATAATTGCTTTTGTTTAAAATTTTTTGAAAATTTTCGGTCATTCGTGAACTGTTATTTAAAATAAGTTTTTTAAAAGTTTAAATCAATTTTGTTTGAATAAAACTCTTTGAGAATTTTCATTTTTGGAAAATCTATTTTTTGGCTCATTGCAATGTTTTCTCTTGAAAGGACAAATAAATGCCCAGATTGTTTATCGATTGTTGTGCGTGTGTGTTGCGCATCACGGATCATACGGAACGTGAATCACGACGATGAGCGATTGTTGTACGCGTGTACCGTTTCATCATTCATTTTTTTATGGACTTTGCTCGCTCGCTACGAACCCACAATATGGAACGTTTCGAGATTGCGCAAATTCCTCTTTGTTGAAAAACCAGCTCTGAGAAAAAGATCGAGGGAAGAAAAAATTAGTTTTATCCCTTGAGCTTTCATAAAAATTCGTCTCTCGAAAATCGCTTTTGCAAAATCATTTTAATGGATGCACCTCTAGTTATTAATCATCATTTGGCAGTCCAAAACTTCCAATAAAATTTATTTCTTTTTTTCAGCCGAAAAAATAATTCTGAAATCGGTCAGTGGAAGATTGAGATCCGGAGAACTGACGGCGATAATGGGACCATCCGGAGCGGGAAAATCGACATTACTCAACATTCTGACAGGTTACAAGTGAGTGAAAAGTTACAAATTTTTCTACTCCTTTTTCTTGTCGAAATTGTTTGACCAGCGATAAGTAATTGACGAATTATCGATAAGATCACGAGGAGATTCTTCGTTGAGAATTCTTTAATATTTGGGATGCGAGTAAATTGATTCACGATAAAGCTCGTACCTCGTACTTCGACCTCCGATATGTTCTTATCGCTTTTTTTGTTTCGGGAACAAAAAATTTTCTCGCGATTGATCGACAAAAAAGTTCAATTCCTTCTGACCTCAATCGCCCTCTCTGAAGACTTTAAGAAGCATGAAATTGATCTAAACAGTTCGGAAATTAATCAATCATCGTCGGAGTTTGTTGTTTTATTTCTAAGAGAGCAAATAATCGGAATGACGAGTTGAACTCGTCGTTATGTCACTTTTTCCACATACAACGTACATAAACAACAAAACAAACTTTTACTGTACACCATCGCGACTTCCGGCTCTCTGCCGAACCGGAAGTGACACGACGATAACAATTGCAATTAGATTATTCTCACTTCGTTTATTGTTTTACTTTTTCGTTCCTCGTACCACGAAGGTGCAATATTTCGTAATATTTTCTCGAAGAAATACAGTGTTTATAAAATTCTTGTTTTTTGCTTAGCTTTCAAATATCCGCGACTAAAATTTTTTTGCGCGCGTTATCTTTCATCTGGAGTTAGCGAGATGTAAATTTAACGTTCATTTTTTGGCACATGTCATCGAATACAGAGTGTTCTGATCTTTGTGGATAATAACGCAATCGTCGACTGTCAATGAGACATTTATTTGTAATTTGTATTCCAAATGACAATGTTGACAACTCTCGAGATTTGAATTATGATAATGGTGGAGTCTCGTCAAGAAAAGATGAATCCTCGTCATTGGTTTTTCGCGAAAAATAATTTCGAAACGATCCGTGATCTGGAAAATGCAATTTATTTTTTTTCTCTGAAACAAAAATAATCACACTTCCCTCTTGGAAGTAAATTTCGCATTGCGATTCTGAGAAATCGATCGATCACTCGTTCTCGCGGAAAATCAATTTTATTTTTACGCTATTTGTATTTTCTTTGGATATTTTTTCTTCCGGTAAATTTTCCTTGCGCTATATAATGTGCATCCTCGGAATCGCGTTGCAGTCGGCGCGTTTTCGAAAGTTGCCAGTCCGGAAGAAAGTGAGAGGACGTCTCGCTCGGATTTGCAAATTCATATACGAATGTTACTACCGAGATCGGAAAACCGAACGTTTTTATATCCTCATTTGCAAACAAAATAAATTAATTTTTTTATCTTGAAAATAAACCATTTCATTAAAGAAACAATTTAGGTAAGCAAAATGTTGTAACAGAGAGAAATTTAATTTTTATTGCAAGATTTTTACCTGTGCAATGAAAAAAAAAATTCCTCAACTTTGGAAGCCCTCGCTACGTGCACGACTTAACCGGGAGCGAGAAATCCGAGGTTTCTAATTTTCTACCTTCATTACGTCATTACTCGCCGCATATGGAGTGACTTTGTTCGTTTTTGTTTGAGCTCTTATTTCGCAAAGTAATATCATCAGGTGTCGAGAATTTCATTTTTTTCTGTGGTATCGCTAACAGTGTTGAAAAATGTCTTATCAATATTTTAATAATCTATTATGAAAGAAATCGGACAAAATAAATGTGGCGCCTTGTCAGTGATCTGAAATCTATGACGATTTTTGGTCATTTCGATATTCTTTAAATTTTACACCGCAGCAATTGAGAATTAAAAAAATTATTTCCAGGATTTTTTGTAGAGAACGTTAAAAACTGAATTTTATTATTATTACAAGAAATCAACGGACTAGCAAGAGAAAGAAAATCATTTTCATTTCAAGCGCACAATTTAAAAAATACTTAATTTTGGAATTTTTAATACTTGTTTAAAAAATTTTTTTATCACTATTTTAATAATAAAATGTTATCGAAGTCATTAGTGAAAATCCAGAGTATCGCTAAGGCGCGTATTTTGAAGCAACGACGATTATTGTTGTCCCGATATTACGAGAGTTCTCGATTAATTTGCATTCACGTATATACGCAGGTCAGGCTCGATGTCAAGGCGATTTCCGCATGAGTTATATTTTTCGAAGTTGCATTTTTTAACGTAGAGAAATGCTATTTAGTAGTCAAGAAAGTGATCAACGTTTTTTTCATCATTTCTTCAACAGACCATTTTTTGAGGAAAGATTCTGGAATTGGGGAGCGAAGACATTCGTCCGCTTCCCAACTTTGCGAATATTCGTCAAACCGGTTTGTCCTCAAAGAATTTTTTAGCCAACTTGACCAGAGAAATGAATTAAAAGATGTTGATTTTTCGATACTACGTGCAACATTTTTTCACGGATGTTTTAATCTTTCTTCGTGAAACACTTTTTCGTGATTACTTACATTTTTTTATTTTTCCTTGCAATATATAATGCATAAATGATTTTATTAATTTTTATTTTTATTTTTTAATAGAACGACTGGCATGGATGGAAGTATAACGATGAATGGTCATGAGAGGAATCTCAGTGCGTTCCGAAAGCTCTCGTGTTATATAATGCAAGACAATCAGTTGCACGGAAATTTGACAGTCGAGGAGGCCATGAAGGTTGCCTCGAACCTCAAACTCAGCAACAGCGTCAGCAAAACGGAGAAGGAGGAAGTGGTAAGAAATTTAAAAAAACGCGATCGAAACATTTTTTCATAAATTTCTGGTAAAGAATTATAATTGTCAATTATCGAGAAAATTTATTGAGAAAAAAAATATTTTTCACTCCGAAATTCATTTTATAAGTAAACTCAATGAACTGAACAAATTTTATGTATAGCGATGAACTGGTTCTTAAAAAAGTGTAAAGGTTTTGTAAATTGATGATAGTATCGACTAGTAACAAGAATATTCTCAATTAGCTACTTCACTCATTTGTTTTCATCCACTTTGTTCTTGTTTTGTCCATTATTTTTAATAATTTATTTTTTTTTAAGATTCAAGAAATTCTCGAGACTCTTGGATTGTCGGAGCATCGACGCACAATGACCTCGAACCTGAGTGGAGGACAGAAAAAGAGACTCTCCATAGCCCTTGAACTGGTCAACAACCCTCCTATAATGTTCTTCGACGAGCCAACGAGGTGAGCAACCTCGAGTTTTCTTCTTTCCTTTTCTTTCTTTCTCATTTTCTCATCTTTCACGACTTTTATTATTTCATTTTATAAACTTATCTCGCACTCTCGATAAATATTTCCTCTTTTTCCATACGTGCGTATTAAAATCAAGGTCGTCGAGCAAATAAAATGTTTCATTTTTTCTCATATTTAACACTCGGTTCGACGACTGTGACTTTGTTTTGTATGGAAAGTTACAAACAAAGAGATTTGTCTTTTTTTCTCATTTTGAGACACTTTTTTCACTGATTTCACATTTTTATGCCTCGCACTTTCACTCGGAGATGAGTACAGAGTATCGAGAGTCTTTCTTTAGATAAAAAATTTTTATTTCATCCTTTTACGAGTTATCAATTACGTGCATTTTGTGCATTTTCAGAGTCATACCAAAGAAGAAAGTTTTTCGACTTTGAATCTCTGACGTTACGTAGATTTAATTTCAAGATAAACATTTTTTTCTCACTTTCTTTTGTTCACCAATGCATACGTTAAAAATTAATTATTGATTGAATACTTAATTGTTATTTGTATTATAAAATCGTACTTATTAATTTGATTATTTTCAGTGGCCTAGATTCGTCATCTTGCTTCCAGTGCATCTCATTGTTGAAGACACTCGCTCGCGGTGGACGCACGATAATTTGCACGATACACCAGCCAAGCGCTCGTTTGTTCGAGATGTTCGATGCCCTTTATACTCTGGCCGAAGGCCAGTGCGTTTATCAGGGTTCGACCTCACAGCTCGTCCCATTTCTACGCTTTCAGGGACTCAATTGTCCAAGCTATCACAATCCTGCATCCTTCAGTAAGAAATCACATTTAATGGCCTGTCAACGCTCCAATTTTTTTTTTATTTCTACTTTTATCTACATTTTATCCATTTCAATATTATTACTCTACATTTACACTTCATACGAAGTTCTTTCCATATTGAAGAAAATTTAATATTGAAAACAAATACCATTGTTCTGAAAAATTTATTAATTAAATATTGAATTCACGTTTAGTCAAGTAGAGAATAAAAAATACGAATTATGCAATCTATGCATTTTTTTAACTGCAATCGTAAAAACCACATTGTCGCTTATGAATTACTTTTGCAAATAGAATTTACCACTTTACATACTTTGCTCGTTCATTCATACTTGTTTGAGAAAGTTTTCTTTTGTTTACAATTTTTTATCGTTTTTATCGTCACCCTGGTAAATCGCGTGAAAGCTTCACCTACGGCACCGCTTATTCTTATGTAATTTTCACACCTTTGGCCTATGTTCGCGGTTAAACATCGAGAACGATACCTTCAATTTTTTTCATTTTAAATGGTAGAAAATGAGAGTGTGCTCTTGGCTACTGTTCGTCTAGGGTCAAAACCACCCCGTGAATTTTGCAAATTGAAAAAAATAATGTAGAGATTGTTATTGTCAGAAAAAGACCGTTTTTTACTTTAATTTTTTAATGATTTAATTTTAATCGACCAACGTCGATTTTTAGTTTAAATACGTGATACACATTATTTTTCTTAAATGTTTTTAGTAATCGAAGTCGCCTGCGGCGAGTACGGTGACAACATAAAGACTCTGGTCAACGCGATAAAGAATGGAAAGCACGATATACGATCGGGTCATCCATTTCCTGATATGAAAAGCGAACCTCTCAACAACTCAATCGTTTCCACGGATAATGAGAGAAGTGGCTGGAAATACGGGCTCGTGAAAAATCCGGAAGAGACCAAAGAAATTGTCGGCAAGGATAAGAACGACGCCAGCACCATCGAGGACAAATTCGCTGAAAACAAGGTCAACGAGGTTATGAACGTCAATCTTATTCCCAGTTCGACGAGAAATGATATCGCCAAACAAAGTAATTTTTTATTACCAATTTCATCGTTGATTTTTATATACATTTTTCCTTGTGAATCGGTGATTGTATCTTTGACTATTGGGTAAATTATAAATCTTGTATTTCAGATGAAGTTGCTGTACCGGTCGAAGAAAAAAAAGATAATGTCGAAACTGCTCTCTTGGATGAGACGATGGTCGTAACACCGAAAAGATATCCAACCTCGGAGTTTAAACAATTTTGGGTTGTCCTGAAAAGAACTTTGCTTTTTAGTAGAAGAGACTGGGTAAGGATTTTATTCGAGATTTTCTCTTGCAAATAAGATTTATTAGAAATTAGAAAAATTTACAAATTGTTTGTATCTTTGTATCGTGAAATGCATGAAATACATGAATTTTAATATAAATCGTTCAATTAATTTTCAGACACTCATGTACCTTCGACTATTTGCGCACATTTTAGTCGGTTTCTTGATCGGTGCTCTCTATTACGGAATTGGTAATGACGGTGCCAAAGTGCTGAGTAATCTTGGCTTCTTGTTCTTCAACATGCTCTTCCTCATGTACACTTCTATGACGATCACTATTTTATCTTGTAAGTACATGAAGGAAAACCTTTAATGGTACAAAAAAATCTCTACAATGTATTATTTTTATTTTTTAGTTCCTCTGGAAATGCCAGTGCTGACAAAAGAAAATTTCAATCGATGGTACTCACTCAAATCGTATTATCTTGCGATCACAGTATCCGACATACCATTCCAGGTAATGGGATTTTAATTTATTTAGTTAATTCTATCATCACATGTGTATAATGTTTATGATGGATAAGGAACCTATTGCAGGTTTATTTCTAAACAAATACAGTCAAGAAATGGAATGTAAAAATGAGGAGAATATGTTGAAATTAGATGTCCTTTATGCTCTCTAGTATAATCTATGTGTAAATTATACTTTTTTAGAAATTTTCATAGACACAATCAAGTTACTCCTCACCTAAGTTACATTTTTATACATCTAGTTAATATAAAATTTATAAAAAGATTGCATATTTTGGACAATTGTAAAAGAAATACGGTGCGTACGTTCCAAGTTTAATGAAAATATATTCTTATCTTGTTGAATTCTTATTCTTTATTTACAAAATGAAGATTACGTAGTAACATACTTTTTTGTAATTTTTCAGGCCATCTTCTGTATTATATACGTGGTAATAGTTTACATCATGACGAGTCAACCATCGGAAGTGATGAGGTTCAGTATGTTCCTTGGAGCCTGTCTGCTCATATCCTTCGTGGCGCAATCGGTTGGTCTAGTAGTTGGCGCTGCAATGAACGTCCAAAACGGAGTATTCCTTGCACCAGTCATGTCAGTACCTTTCCTCCTCTTCTCCGGATTCTTCGTCAGTTTCGACGCCATTCCAGTGTATCTCCGATGGATCACGTATTTGAGTTACATTAGATATGGATTCGAGGCGACAGCTCTCGCGACATATTCCTTTGATCGTGCAAAGCTCCAGTGTCGTCAGGTAATTTTTTTTTTCGCGATTTCTCCTCATCGGCATAAAAATATAAATTTTATCACAAAGTAAAATGAATAACGACTGAAAATTTGCTCTCAGGTTTACTGTCACTTCAAAAATCCACGAACAACACTCGAGGAGTTGGACATGATAGATGCGGATTTCACACTGGACATTCTCGCTCTCATTCTCATCTTCGTCGTCCTTAGAATCGCAGCGTACATGTTCCTCCGTTGGAAGTTGAAAGCAGCTCGATAGGAAACATCGTGATTTATTTTTCATGATGCGATGAAAAATAACATCGAGCAAAGAAACGAATCAATCCCATTGACATGAGGGTCGGAATGTTTGCCGCGAATTAATTTTTTGCGAGATGCAAAAAAGATAGATATTCGGAAATCATTATGGACGATTTAGTGCGAAATTGACTGATGAAGAAAAATATCTCGCGTGTGATTTTGCTTGGTGATTTCGATTTCGTTCGAGAGGGAAATGAATTAATATAACAAGAAAAAGTGAGAGCGCGAGAGACACCCTCGAGAGATCTCTTTTTATTAGTGGTTTACTTCGCATTTTAATACGGTTGCAAATTTCCGCGTAATATTGAGACGAATTGAGTGGAAGCACGAGAGAATGCACTTGACTATTGTATCATCAGAAGTACGACGATGAAAAGTAATTTATTCAGTCTTAGTCTTAGTGGATTAAAAAGGAAGTGAAAACGACATTGTAAACAGGTGACGAGATAGGAATTGTCGTAACGTGATCATCGATCAGGGTACTCACTTTTTCTCTTAGCTCTAAATAATCAATACCGATCGATACACAAGGAGAATCCGACGAATGCTCGGAGGCTGCGGGCTTTTTCATCTGTGAATTTTTTTTTGAATACATTTTTTTCCCTGTCAAGATACAAAGGGGCCTTCAAAACGAAATGCTGGGCCTAAACCAGTGATAACTCAATTTTTGAGATATGTATCACCAAGATGCCTGTGACGTCCATGCATAAAAATATTTGATAGAACTTAAGAATTCTTTATTAATCAACGAGGCAAAAACTGAGCACTAAGAATCATATATGCGCCAGAAATTTACCTTTACTTTATAGAAAAGCAATTGATTACAATTTGAAATGTATTGAACTTTCAAGAGAAAGTTAACTGCGATATATTCTAAAACAAAAGATTCTTGCGCTTATCGTACGTAACAAAAATTTGTATGAGTGCATCTTGCCAGGTTTATCGTACGTAGGATCGCTACCAAATAGCACTAACTTTTTATAAAATAAAAAACGAAACGAAAAACGAAACTACTTGCAAATCTTTATTATTATATGTAAAATAAGTATATATATTGCTCGTTACAAAAAATGTCTGTATTGTAAAAGTTTGAGAAAAATTTCAAATTGAACCAAAAAAATATTTATTTTGATAAAATTATAAAAAAAATCAAGAGAGCGAATTACTCAAAGCGGATGCTATTTTTCAAATATTGCGAATCCAACGAATTAAAGACTTACAATTTCTTGTTGCCGAATTTTTGCAGTTTTTCAAAAAGAGGAACACATGGAACATGACTTGCTAACTAAAGCGATGAAAAGTTCATTCGTTTCGGTTTTTCAAACTAAGTGAAAAAACTATTGTGTGGGATATTTAAATTTTGTAAATATGTGGCTGAAAAGTAACGACAGAATGGAAAAGGGTGCTCTTCACATCTTCATCTTTTTTAATTTATAACCGCATAAAGATACCAGATACAATATTGCCTTGGAAACCGCCTACAAAGAAAAAAAATTGACAATTTATTCACGGTCGTCGTCAGTTTTGAGAATCGAGAATACCTTTTTCATTCGACGATGTATCTGTGCCATTGTCTTTTAGGCACAATGTTCAATAGTGTTTTATAATATTATATATATATGAATATATCTTTGTTACGAATAAAATATACATTTTCATAAAAATACAGATAAATGAAGAAAATTTTATTGTTTAATGATTGAGCTGAACGATCGCTCGAAACCTGCTATCAGCTCAACCAGATCTGATGACTATTAATTTTAATCAAAAATTTTTTAAGATCTAATAATGATTCAATTAACACATCTCATCTCATCAGAATGAGAAACAGTTTTTCTTAATCCATTAATAAAATCCACGCGAGTAGGACTGTATAATTAGCAATCTAAAAAATCGCAATAAAAAATTTTAATCTTTTCATGAGCATGGACAGAATTGTAAATTAAAATTAAATCTTGTGCTCGACTTTGATTTTCGACTGATTAATTACGACATGATTTCTCATTTCAGTTTTTTCGTTGACTCGTAATCGAGCTATGTACATTCCGCATTCTTTCCTATTTTTTCTCAGATCGTCAACGACCCGAAGCAATAAAAATTACGACTCAATCGAATTTTTTCATCTATTATAAAATCATTTTATTGTTCCTGTAAGAAAAAAATTATCATCATTTCCGTTACGTGGTTAAGTTTTTTCTTTTTAAAAAATCGCATTTGAATCATTATCGAATTGAACGTCTATTAAATTTCATTAAATTCACAAAACGATTAAATTACTTTTAAAAAAATAAGTATTTGAGTAAAAATTTCAATAAAAAATGACACGTGCAACCGATACTCGTTCATTAAGAGGAAATGTTCAAAATGCAATTCAAGTTTTTAGATCTCATCAGAAAATCAAAGTCAATGAATATTTGTTATTAAAGCTGCTGATTGAATAATACACATAATATTTTATTTGCGATTCTTTTGAATTTATGCCAAAAGTCATAATCTTTAAATAGCAGGAAAAAACAAAAATATACAATTAACAATTTCTTCAATTACCCTAGAATTTTTTCGATAAAAAACATTCCTGCTATTCGGCCTTATCTTAAGCTCGAGTCGAAAACTATTGTAATCGAGTTATTTGAAGTTTTTTATTTTAAAGAATACAGCTGAGGGGAAAAATGGAAAATCATGTTCTGATACTTTGGTGCATAAGTCTCTGCAAGTTTTATCGCTCTCACGTCATCGTACGTTTGCGGGAATCTTCGTGCGTTGCATCTTCATCGCCTAGCAGTCAATGACCGCGCTCTAAAATTTTTTCCCCCCAGTGGCATTGACTTTGCACGAGAAAAGTCTTGTGAATTTAAGTGGGCAAATTAGACATTTCTTTACATTCGCGATATTGTATTCCATCTGGGGAGTTCCTACCTTTTACGAAGAAAAAGAAAAACTTCCTACACGCACAAACGTCAGTAAAAATATTAAAAATGATTTATTATCGTAGTATAAAACCTTTCGTAATGATGGATTTAATTTTTTCTACATTGATTTGTAGGGATATAATTTTTCGAGATGACACATTAGATAACGATCTCTTAAAATGTATTCAATTTCGATAGATCATGAAAGATAAGATGAACGAAGTATCTTTTATGATCGTTATTTATAACGAAAACCAGCTCCGCGAAATGAAAAAAAAGTCGACTGGTCTACTGTTCGACTCCCATGGGGAGATGATGGGGATCTGCATTCTAGCCAATCCGGTATTTCTCATGAAAAACGAAGAAAATTCGCGTGTAAGCTTTACCAAACGCTAGTCTGAAAAGAAAAAGCAATTTCATACATAAACCTACAAAAATGTGGAGACGATTTTGCTCAAATTCCTGAATAAATGTCGATAATGATCGACATATTATGCATTGCAAAAATAATGTGTTAAAAAAAGTGATGAAATAATGTTTCGTATTTTACGATGAATATTTAATTTAGAAAATAAAAGGTAAACCGAAAATGGTGCTCTGCAGTTCAGCTGCATAATAATTTTAATAAAAAGAGAAGAAATTCAATGTCAAGTTCGATCATACATCACTCGATTTCTAATTCCTACGTTTGTCCCACTCTGAGAGAGATTCCCGTGCGTTGCATCCAAGTATTGCACACAAGTTTCATACATGCAAACATAAATTTAATTACCATTGAATGCGACAAATTTTTATTTAAAACGATATCACATTGAATTTATCTCTAATGTATTTATTCAATCAGAAATTAAATCAACCCCATCGCTCTTCCGTCAAAAAAGTGAGTATCAATAAATTCAGTTCGATAGAATGCATCGAATTTTCCTCTCGGTGTGGCGACGCTGTGGTGATTCGTATCTCTTCGTTTGCTCGTCGCATACAAAGATGCAGCTGTCGATGCTCCCGACTATAAGGGAGAGAAAGAGAGGAGAAGATTCTGAGAGCGACAGAGAGAAAGAGCGAGAGCCCGCGAGAGAGGGACAGAGAGACAAACTTAAAATAGTAAATGCACCGGGGACAAAGAAAACGGAGGGAATGGAGGGAAACGAGAAAAGAAGCGCTCGAATCTCCACCCAGTGAGTGTGTGTATGTGATATCCCGAATGGTTCTGTTGTGGGCTATCAAGAGCCGAGCGTGTTCAAACATTCAGTCGACGGTCACTTCTCGCGGGCGATGCTCGCACAGCGTTAGATCGAACCAAATAACGAGAACAACAATTTCAATAATTTCAGAATCTAATTATAAAAAAAACATACATCATAAAAAAACAAGAGCAAACTCACATTCCTTAATCACATGCAAATAAATTCGAGTGAAAAGTTATTGGTAAAGATGTGCGTGACGGTTTATTGGTGATATGAAATAAAATCTAAAAAAAGGTAATACGCAATTTTGTAATTTAATGAATTATACAATATGTATAATGAGTATAAGCTTGAGAACAAATTGAATTTGTATTTAGAACAATGATAGGGGCGCTATGGTTTTTTTTTGTTGCTCAGTCTATTAATGATTGCAAATTTATATCTCGTCACTTCCGGCTTCTTTGTTGGATTTTAAAACGGAAGCAAAGGTTATCAAAGTGCGAGTTGTCACGCGGTAGAGAAACGTTTCTCCGACGGAGTTTTCTTTGTTGAAAAAAAAATCTAAATTCTCAAAGAAATTGATTCTTTGCAGTGAGTAAAGTTTTTCCTTATTGTGTGTATTGATCATTCTTGCCTGCATTGCATATCGTCGTTGTGCGTAGGAGGTCCAGACTGGGTTACCAATATCAACGATAAAAATGCACAGAGCTCGTGGAGAGTGAGAGTGCCGAGTTAACACGCACGTGTTTTATTATGATAACTTACTCATTTAAGAGAATACTTACAATAATTTTTTCGATATATTTTAAATCCATAATTCATTTAATAAAATAATAAGCTTTTTTTATATATATTTTTTTTATATTATATATTTGTATATTTTAATTTTTATAGTTTATGTATAAACTAAAGTACTTTGAAGATTTGTATAGTTCGTTACTGTTTATAACGAAGCAATTTATTTTTTACCTATTTGGATATTTCTGCGAGGTTAATTAATGTGTCGTTTTTTCCACGTACGTTTATACTGGATGGTAATATTTCATTTTTATGGAATTTTATTGTTTTTAGATAGTGCTATGAATCAGAAAAGCATGTTGAAGCTGCAGAGATACGTAAATTTCAGTTGCGAGATAAAATTACCCAAATTACATTTTACTGGGGTCTCATATCTGAACTAAAAAAGTAAAAATTGAGGGAAGTGCGTTTATTCATCGCTGTTTCGAAGAATATAATGATAATAATCAGTAAAATCATTTTTTGTAGGATAAATTATTTTTTAGTAGTTTCTTTTATTCGAAGTAATTTAGCAGAACGAAAAAATACATGATTAAGATAAAATACTTAATACCTATTACTTACAAATATGTACACCAAAAATTCTTACGATATCAAATACGCTTAATGATTTTTTAAAATTTTGAGTAAACATCTTTTTATCCCGTTGCAAGTTTTTGATTGTATTTAATTTTTAAGCAATGCCAAAGAAATGTTAAATAAAAATCGTAGATTGGAGGTCTTAACATCACCAACGATGATCGATTTCGAGTATTTCTAACGGGGGCTTCAATGACATGTCGACAGTGCGTGTAAAACATGTTCTCTCACTTTTCCCTGAGAACACTTGCGGCAGTAATAGCAAATCCAATTTAAGCAATACAGAGTCATAGAGAGACTCGCTCAGTATCTTCATATCTGTTTCGTTGTAAGAGAACTTCATTATATTTGAATATTCTATACCAGGTACTTTGTCAAAGGATCTTTCAGTAATAAAATCGTCGAGCGTCGTATTTCCACTTGCTGATCGAATTTTTCCGTTTTGAACAGTGTAGAAAGGAGAAAACATCCATACCCGAACATTGTCTGACATTTCTCGCACGTTTCGGTTACCAATGGAGTTTCTCAACTGAGTAAAGTTGGCTTCATTGTAAACGAAAACCTAAGCAAAAGATTAATCTGAATTGTCAGAGAAAGACAAATCATATGCTCTGTGCAATCACAACCCAAAAGCTACTAGATTTGAGAAATAACATATTTACCAATTGATAAGTGAATTTTCATCAAAAACTGGACCGTACATCCGTTCTTTGAATCGAAAAGAATGTATCACCGTTTTTTCAAGCTGAATTTTTCGATATTGTCAAAGAAGCTGAATTTTTCAATATGGTCAAAAAATCGGAGGTACCTACATTATTTTCGATCCAAAGATAGGCGATATGGTCCAATTTTTTATGTCAATTCATTTATTAATTAATAAATCCGTAATTTACGAAATCTGGGTGGTCCCGTGCTTGCGATTGCTCCTAAATCGTACTAAAAAACTTTTGGATCATTAATTAAGATCGTAATTTTTGTTCTCTTACCTGATATATGTAATCACCAGTCGCGTAGGAATTGATGTAGTGACTTCCACGTTTCTGTATAAATTTGTAAACCGCTTGGATCGTACTAAGTGATGGTTGACATCCCTCGAGATTACGTGGTAGATTTATGTCCCTAAAGTCGCTCTCAACGGACTCCTCCATTACAAGCTTATTACGTCGATCAATTATCCTCTCGCTCATGTGTTCTCTGGTGAGTTTCACGAGAACGTATTTGTAACCATCTTCGAGGTACTCCTCATCGATACCGAATAATCTCGCGAGATATTCTTCACTCAAACCTTCAGAAAAAAATTTCCACGGTTTCCGCACGTCTTCTATTTGGTAATTGTTAAAAAACGCTGCTACTAAATCGTCTACATTTTCGCAATATGTTACGCTGTAGTCATCAAGCGACAAGGAGTCAGCCGAATGTACAACTCTAGTTTTGAAATCCTTTAGAGCAGGTGCTGATTCTTCCATAAACATGGCCACGAGTAAATATGAAGGAACGACTTTCATAAAATCCGTGAAAAAACCGTAATCTTTGTATATGCTGAATGCATTGCCAACCTTAGGTTTTTGTAATTCGTCAAATGATTGAGCTTCGAAAGTCGTCGCCAGGATGACCAAGAAGCAAAGTTTCAACATTTTCGTCATTTTCTGTTCAACAAGAGTTAATATTGAGTTTTATCTGTCTTCAATGTCTCAATTATTCTTATTAAAAATTTATTTAAATTGAGTAGTGAGATAAGTTGCAAAAATATTTTTTACCTGACTTCTGAATTGTAGTTCGATTTTCTGTGTTCTCTCACCCTGTCTGCCTGGACTTCAAAGATTGAATTATCATATCATCGTATCGGCTTTTATATTGCCTAATCTTATTGACACTGTATGGCGCTATATTGACGCTATATAAATATTTCCAGTCTTCGAATCGAACAAAAATTTTCGGTATTCGTTTTTTAATTTGGAATTTAACGGGGTACGAAATGTTTTTGACGATTTCGTTTCAATAAAAAAATTGACATAGAATGGCAATTTATTGTTAGATGTGAGGCTTGTTTTCTATTTTAGTTAATATCTCTGGTAAGAGAAAAAGCAATTAAAATTCATGTGATAAGAAAAATGAATATGAAAATATAATTCTAAGACGAAATTTGCTGTCAAGGTTAATCAACACGATAATGTTTTGATATATGTATGTACCGCATCAACACATAATAGATGTTCCCTGTCAACGAACTTTACACGTGAAAATTATTTTATCTTTACTTGGTTATTTTTTCATGGCAAACATAACTGGCGTGTTATCTCCCGAATTTTATTATTCTTCAAATTATTCTCCTTTATGTTTCCAAATAAAGTTTAAATAATTGTCATGGTTATTGTACGAAACTATTCCAATATGTGTACTTAAAATCCCATAAAGCCTGGGAATTCCTAAGCCTAAGAAGCCTAACAATTTTAAATTTGGAAAAAAATCAATAGAACACATCGTGTCTACGCTACAAGTTACGCTTGACTGGATCCGAAACAAAAGATTAGAAAATGTGTGTGCTCATTATCACCCGCTAAAAATGGCAATTTTTTATAACAGTTTAAATTGTAATTAATTTTTTATAGATAAAATTACTCGAATCGGTACTTGAAAATTAGATATTTTATCTAAGCTACGAGAGAATGAAGTTTGCGTCTGAACCGCATAATCACGGTATTCGAACTTTTTACACGAATCCACAGTATCGGGTTGCAGGTTATCGCTTTGACTTTTCTCTTTGGATTGCATTCTCGGTTCGGTGCGTTGATATCATTTTAAAAATGTGGAAAGTATCTGAAAGAGAAACGCGTATTGATATCATGCAGAGATAACGAACTTTCTGATTGCAGAGAGCGTGTAAAAAATCGGGAAAATTATCCAATTTCTAAACTAAAAAATAAAAAAATGTGGGAATACGTAATTTACAGAAAAACATAATTTTTATTTACAGGTCGAGTGAATAAAATGGCAAACGAATGTGACATGAATCTAACCGACGAAAAATCGAAAAGGACCTTGGTGCTAATTTTCGAATGACATATATTGTGGATGAATACAGTTGGGAATAAAAATAATGAGGATTGGATCGATCGAGAGAGCTTCGAGCGTGTGTTTGATAAAGCCTTCAAAATGGGAACGAACAATTGTGCATTTGGCAGCGAGGCCAGGAAACCAACGATCGATATAGAGTTCAACGATCTCACTTACACAGTACCGAGTGGGAGAAAAAGTATGTAAAAATCCGTTTATTAATATTTAGATAGCTTTGTTTTAATTCCTCATTTTTCTCGCTCCAATTAAACTCTCTTTTTATTTGAATCTCATTCCAAATATTCCGAAGCGTATTTTTTCCCATACACATTTCGTCTTGTATTTATTGTGATGTAAATTTAATTTTTTCAATCACTGAACAACGAAATTTAGATAACTTTCAATTGCTTGAACGATGTGTTTATAAATTTTTCTGTAGCAGAATATTTTTATCCTCGGACTATATATTTATGGATGTTATGCGACTCTATAAAATTCGTAACCCGATGACCATGAAAGTAAATTTTTGCTTTATCCTTATGAAGATGATGACCATGGAACATCGAATCGTAATTCGAAGTCAACAGGAAAATGACTTTTTTAGATTAAAAATTATACATTACGGTCAAGAATTAGCTACAAAAAATATTTTTCTGTTCGCTTTGTAATCATATTTTTGATATGACATTTTTGCTAAGCGAACAAAAGCAAAAAATTACATGGTTTGATTTTTTGAATTTAAAAATTTCTACAAATTTTTCTTCATCTCGAAATAATTAGAGCTTCCTGTTTGTGATCTGGAATGATCACGAATCAATAAATTTGCATTGACGTCATGACTGAATTAACATTAGCGCCGAGAAAGGAACAAAATTTTTTTTCTACTCCATTCGATTTTGTTTTCGAATATATACGAATCAAAATGTAACGCATGCAGCATGGCTAATCGCTAGACAGGACTGGTTTTTTTGGTATTATAATCTAATAACAACGTCACGTTACGGAACGAACTTGGAGCTCGGTCAAAAATATTCCTCGTCTCCGAACGAATCCACTCGTTTGCATAGAAACCGCGAATATTCCCGTTAATTCCATCCCATTTGGAATGGAATCGTTAAGTCACCGTGAACTCGGTTGGCCAAAAGTCAGTTCGATGTTTCGTTTGAAATTATACTTTTTACTGAAGTACAAATTTCAAAAAACTTTATTTATGTTCAATTAATAAAAAAACTTCGAACTTTTTTGGGTTTAAATTTTTCGATTTCGACTTTCTATTTTCGAAATCTTTACCTTGAAACTTCTGGAATCGAGGACGGTATTTTCGTCACTTGTCCTTTTCTTCGTCACTTCGTCATTTCTTATAAAATTTGTCTCATGCACGATCGAACGTTGCTTTTAGCATTTTATTTGCACAACTACGTGCAACGTTTTTTCAATTCTCAATGAAATCAAAAGCAAAAATTCAAAGAGTTAAAAAAATACAAAAAAAAAGAAAAAATGGCAGAAGATGTTCTTAGATGTGAAATAGGTATTCAAATACAAATTTTATTCTTTTATTTTTTTTAGACAATTTTAAAAAAAATTTCAGCAATGATTTTCTGTACGTTCTACGTACAGTTTTCATTTAAATTTCGATTCTTTTCCGAAACACTTTAAGGTCTCGAGGTGTGGCAGAATACAAAATGGGAAAAAAGCTGTGCGTGGGCGTTCACTTTCTCACAATTCGAAGCGCGATCTCGAATTCGTGACAGGGCTTAAGAAACGATTCCGTTCGTATTCGTTGCACGCTGCAAACTTTCGTTGAAATAACGCTCGTTGCATTGTCTCCGAAAAAAAGTGATGAAAATAGAAACGTCAATCGAAACTTTTCGTAAATGGCACCTTGAATCTTGTCCTCGAAAGATTTCACTCCTGAGCGGTGAATATTCATGAAAATTCGTGTTGCATCCCAAATTTTTATTTTCTACTCGAAAATTCACGCTGATGTATCGCTTTGTCGAGGAACTTCAACCGTGGATAAAATGAATTTTGTATCTCTTTTAACGTCCAATGTTGCATTCGCTTCCTATTTATTTTCGTAAACGAATAACAAAATGTAAATGAGTAGTAAATATGAATAGGCAACATTTTTAAAAATGAGCAGGCTATTAAATCCTCATCAGTCGGTACCTGAAATTATGACTCGTCAGGGTAGAATTACGATAAATAAAAATCAGGAAATTATCAAGACTGTCAGAGTTCTTTGAACGAGGAATCCATTTATTCACGTTTTAACGATCGGCACGTCATATTTTTCTCTTCCTTAAATTTTTCGCATTTTCTTTTACTCATTCGGGTCCGGAATGATTTAAATTCTTCTCAAACATATTTTCTTAGTGGAAAAAGCATTTATATTTTGCATACATCGCGAGTCCACTGTTGCCCGGCACATGTCGTCCTTGGGAGCTTCGAACGAGATGTCTAACCTTGAAATTGTTCGTTTTACAGCTGCAATTACTTCGCTCCGCACTTGAAGATCGTAACGAAGTTACAAAGAAATTTAAGAGATAAATGTGAAAAACCCTAAAGTCTACTTTTTATTTTTTTATTCAAATAATCAATTGCAATCATGTTTAAATCACCAAAAAATTCATCATTCTATATTGAGATGATGGGATATTTATAATTCATCTCATTACATGTTAATTATTATTCAAATTAACTGTGCAAAACAAATCACCGCGTAAAAAAAATTATGTCACTACTATTGTTAAAAACTTGAAAAATTAAATTCCTGGGATATTCTCGTTCTCGATTCAGGCTCAAAGCTCATTTTACGAGGTGTAAGCGGGCAGTTTAGATCCGGCGAATTGACGGCGATTCTCGGTCCGTCCGGTGCCGGGAAATCGACACTACTCAACATTCTTGCAGGTTACAGGTAAGATTTTTTCTCAATTAAATATACCTTACGTGGAATACGTATTTAATATGAGGTCGATCAGGAAGTGTGGAAAAAAAATAAAATGTTCAGAATCCATTAAAATACAACGTAAAATTTACAACCTAAAATTACAACGTCACGTTAAAAATGAGAACGTGTGAAGATGATTCGTGGATCCCGACTGTGCTTATACATTAGAAGTTGAAATAAGTTTGCAGTAATTTTCTCGATTCATCGCGGAATTATATTTTAACTGACCTAAGACAATTCGATTAAATTTTTTGTTCGTTACGCTTTGTCCAGGTGTGAAGGTGCGAACGGCCTTATAACGATAAATGGATGCACTCGTGATGTTCGAGAATTTAAAAAAATGTCCTGCTACATCATGCAGGAAGATCTCATCCAGCCGCGACTCACGGTTTTCGAGGCGATGCGCTTCGCCGCTGACCTGAAGCTCGGAAACGCACATACAAAGTCTGCAAAAGTGGCTATCGTGAGTTTTCATTTATTATTCCGTTTTTTATACATTTTTCATCAATTTATTAACCTGAAACGTATAAGTTTCAAGTTATTTATTGGCACATTTACTATATCGATATTTAACGACATTCGGTTTTTTATTACAATGAAATTTCCTACCCAGTAAAATACTCAAGATATGACGATAATAAAAATTGTATCTTTAGTGACATTGTAAAAATTTGAAAAAAATTAATCTAGTCAAATTTATGGGACTGAATTTTGATTTTCCGTTTTATTTTTTTACATATACGTTTTTTACATATATTAAAAATATCACTGATGCAATATACAAAGTATAATTCTATGTCAAATAAATAAGTATAATTCAGTAAAATGTGTTTTTGCGAAATGCAACTAATAATTTTTTGAAATTATACAATATCATGTTGAATTTGCATGTACTAACACAAAACTGATCTTCGAGAGTCAAATGTAAAAAAAAGAAATTTTCTTTTAGGTCGACGAAATTCTCGATACTCTGAGACTGAGCAATGCGAGAAACACCGTAACAGAAAGACTTTCGGGTGGTGAGCGAAAAAGGCTTTCCATTGCTCTTGAACTGGTCAATAATCCACCAGTCATATTTCTCGATGAACCGACCACGTATGAAAAATTTTTACAAGTTTTTGCATTTATTTATAAGAAACATATTGTTTCTTCAATTTAAACTACAGTTGAATTTATTGTTTTTTTTTTCATTAGAGGATTAGATGAGATGTCATCAACTCAGTGCGTCGATCTTTTACGAAGAGTAGCTCAGGGAGGTCGAACAGTTGTGTGTTCGGTCCATACTCCAAGTGCCAGTATATTTGACAAATTTCATCAGGTTTACGTAGTCGCAAATGGCCAGTGTGTTTATCGAGGGACTTCGGAAAACGTTGTGCCCTTCCTTGAACAAATCAATGCGAACTGTCCGGTTCATTACAATCCTGCAGATTTCAGTAAGTTTTTTTATTTTATCTCTCTGCTTTTTTTAGAATAATTTTTGGCATCAAATAAACTCAATTTTCGGTGTTTTTAATTTTTTTTCTCATAAATTATGGAAATTCAATGTTTAAACTTTATTTTTCAGTTATAGAAGTTTCGTCTGGAGAATATGGGAGCGAGTATATCGAAAAAATGGTTAATCATGTTGAACTGAAATCGCCAATTCTACCGATAACCAGGTGGGAAAAAAAATCGATGGATGAACGGGAACTTCCAAAGATTTCGTGGTTTGACCAGTTTGACACGCTCTTCAGAAGAAGAATGTTACAGTGGTACAGAGACAGGGTATGATAATTGTTTGATTATCTAAATTTTTTAAAGATTATCTAAATTTAATTAGGTGTAAGAATATTGAAAAATCATTCATTTCAGAACTACATGTATTTGAAAGTCTCATTGCACGTTTTTCTTGGATTCATAATCGGTGGACTTTTTCTCGACATCGGTAACGACGGATCCAAAACACTTTTCAACTTCGGTTTCTGCTTTACCTGCCTCATAGTCTTTCTGTACGTCCCGATGTTACCAGTGCTGCTTCACTGTGAGTATTTGCAAAAACTTAAGAAACTATTCTTCCTTGATAAAAATGTTGATTTCTTTACACAAAAATATAGTTTTTTAAATAAAATTACAGCAATTCATGTTTTGCTATTTATTTATTTTTGAGCATACCCATGTTCGTCTTTTTTGGATTTTTACAATTGGCATCAATTTCAAGTAGTAATTTGTTACGAATTTCGTCATTTTTTTGGAAATTATTTTTAATGACAGCGCTGTAAAAAAAAGTTGTATGAAAATATGCTAATTTTTGCCTATATATACATACACAAATGCCCATTTCAAATTATTCAAAGGAATTATTTAAGTGATATATGGTTTGACAGATCCTACAGAAGTACAACTCGTAAAGCGCGAACATTTCAATCGTTGGTACAACCTTGGCCCTTATTTTTGGGCCATGAGCATCGCCAACATTCCTGCACAGGTTGGTCCATGGTAAACATTTGCTCTATCGTAAAGTCATCAAAAACAATATTTTTGAGACTAAAATATACGCAAACACATTTTTTTAGATTCATGATGAAATCGCTTCTAATCCGATTTTTGTTTTTTCAGCTAATATTGAGTCTAATTTATTTGACTATGGTTTACCTCATAACGGGACAACCTCTCGAGCTCTCCAGATGTGCAATGTTTTTCACAACTTGTTTGCTCTGTGTTTTCATAGCAGAGAGCATGGGCCTCGCAGTTGCGAGTACTTTGAGCATCGTGGTACGTTTTTTTGAAAATTTCTGATATTTATTTTTCCATCAATTAAAATTTGAATTGATTCATCCCTTCGTGGATTACAGCTAACTAAAACTACAAAAAAAATCAATTGAAAACTAAAAACAAATATTTAAAAAATATCGATGCAATTTGTTTTTTAGAATGGTATGTTCGTCGGTCCAGCGTTCACGGTTCCTCTGATGTTAGTCGCGATTCAAGGCATGGGCACTACGGAGCCTTTGCCGATTTACCGAACTCTCGTGATGTATGTTAGTTA
This sequence comes from Cremastinae sp. B BG-2022a, assembly GCA_030522605.1. Lineage (NCBI taxonomy): Eukaryota > Metazoa > Arthropoda > Insecta > Hymenoptera > Ichneumonidae > Cremastinae sp. B BG-2022a. The sequence continues at coordinate 45,328 of JAPYYX010000235.1, forward strand.
CATAAGATACGGACTCGAGGGCCTTATCATTGCGACTTATGGCTACAATAGAGAAAAATTGCCCTGTCCATCAGAGGAAGTATACTGCCAGTATAGATATCCACGTGAACTTCTTCGAGTGATGGGTAATTGATATTTAATGAATTTTTAATCTCTTTTAAAAAATTATAAATTTTATATTTAGGACGTAATCTGACTCGACATTTCATTATTGACTTACTTATATTTTCGTTTTATTTTAATTGTGTCATTTAAAGTTGACAATTTTTAATTTAAAATTGTGGGTTCATTATCGTAAAGTTGGATGAAGGATCAAAAATCATTTTCGTTATTTTTTAATGCCAAAAAATTCTTCTTCAATAAAGCAAACAAAATATAAAAAAATTAAAAAATATTGTATAGATCACAGAAATATTTAAATTCTAAAAAATATTATACTTAATTCGCAAATTGAGGATTTTTTTTATTTTTTAGGTATGGAGAACACTATTTTCTGGGTAGATGTAGCAGCCCTTGTTGCAATTCTCATAATCTTCAGATCGATAACTTATTACTTGTTAAGACAACGACTGCAGCCGAACAAAACATTCCGGGCGCTCCATTTGATCGGTAGACTCGTCAAGAGTCATTTCAGTATCGAGTGAATTTGTATTTGAGAAGAAAGAAAAGAACGAGCAAAAATCGAACTGTCAGTGCTTTTTGTGTATATAATGAAGAATGTGTATATTTTTATATTGAAAAACTTCGCGGTGAACGTGTGAACTGGGAGAAATGGATAATTATTTTATTCACGTAAGTCATGAAGTTCAAAAATCTAAGTCGTACCTCTTCCTATTTTATTAAATAAATAAATGAATTTAAAGATAAAATGTAGACTGAAAATTTTTTGCACTTTTTACATATTTTTCTGTGTAAAAAAAAATTTTATCCAACAACAGCTGCAGTGTTTTTAAAGTTGTTAATTTTTTATCAATAAAAATAATTGATGTTTGAGCTAACCATTTATAGTTATCTCTCTCGCGCTCACACGTCACTGATCCGTCACTTTGAAAAAAAAAAAAATGTCAAATAATTTATGCGTCCAATGTTTATAAATTCGAATTGTTATTTGCAAAAATTGATATTAAAATATATCAAGTATAACAGAACTTTTTACAAACACAAAACAAAAGTATCGTTGCAACGTCGATGCATTAAAAAAAAATTAATTCTCTTTTTCTCGTTGTAATTATTATTTCAAGTGATGTCTCGAAAAGATACCGAAGATAAGCTCGAATTTTCATTGCAAAGTCCGTAGTTCCTATTCGTATAATATAATATAATACGAGTCGACGTTGTCGGTACGTTGGATTTCTTTTGGAGCGTTAAAATGTAACAATGCTCATTGAAAAAAAAATCACCAAAACAAAAATAAATAATTTTTTCTACTCGAAGAAAAAAAAACTTTAGATTTGAAAATTCACTTGTCTCGGTTGATCGAAAGTCAAGGACATGATATTTTTCAATAACGAATTGAAACGTGAGATCTAAAACGGAAAATGAAGCTTGGTCAGCTGATCGCACAGCTGGTTCGGCGCGTGGAGAAAAATAGTCGTTTGCGTTTCTGCGGTGGGGGCGCAGAGAGACCAGTCGAGAAAAGAGGGGAGGAGAAAAGATTGTCCAAGGCTTATACAGTTCTCACGATCGAGGAGTGGGAAACGACGCTCTCTCGCGTATACAACTCGTGGCTACAAAGTAAACTTGCCTATCGTAAATTGAAATAATTTCGAACAAAAGGTTTAAGAATATTCGAAAAAATATCGGAGTCAGGATGAATCGTGCTCACGTTCTCAAAGGACTTTTCTTCCTTCTGGCAATTCTGGTCGTTCTCTCGGACGGGTATGCGAATTTTTTCTTTCTTCTATTTTTTTGCTTACACAATATTTCAACCTGAATTCGTAGCTCACTCATTTTCTACGTGATACAATTTTTTGTCCATGCTCGTTAATTATTTTTTGTGAAAACGTTCGAGAAATAACTAAAAATAAAATAAATATTTAAACACTATTTAAAATTTTTTTTAGCCGTAGAAGAAGGAACAAAAAGCCATTTTTCAATAGAAGGAATTCGAATTCGAATTCGACCGAGTTCGATGTGTTGATATTCACGCAGCACTGGCCACAGACGGTTTGTTATACGTGGAAAGAAAAGTCCGAGAATCATCAGTGCTCGTTACCGAGAGACGAGGAATGGTCAATTCACGGGATTTGGCCAACAAAGTTTCACGAGATCGGTCCTTTGTACTGCAACAAGAGTCTGCCCTTCAACTACAAAGCAATTCAACAATTGGAGAATCAATTGAACACGAAGTGGGTTGATGTTGAGATCGGAAGGGCGAACCATGCGTTTTGGACACACGAGTGGGAGAAGCACGGAACATGCGCAATGGTTCTCGAACCGTTGGATAATGAGTTTAAATATTTTAAAAAGGGACTCGATTTTTTCGATACCTATGACATGAAGAACGTTCTCGGGAAATCTTTAATTCTTCCCGGTCGTGGGTACAAAGTTCAACAGATCATTGACGCTGTCCACCGGGAGTTGGGCAAAACGCCTCAAGTTGAATGCGTCGTTAATCCGGTGAGTTTTCCTCGATGTTATCTTCGTCCATGAAAAATTCCCCGATGTGATTGTGAGAAAATGAATTGAATTTAAATATATTTTTTTCAGAAAACGAAGGAAGTTTATTTGTTCGAAATAAGAATTTGCTTCGATAAGAAATTAAACCTCGTGGACTGCGACGGTGTTCCAGGATATCCGACGAACTGCTCTAAAAAAAAGAATATTATATATCCAGGTGAAGTGCCAGTAGATCACAGTGTGATAGTTGTTTAACGTCAACATCCTCTTGGATAGGAAACTTCGATGTAACGAAGAAGCATAATATTGCAGATAAGTTGCGAAATTGATCGCGTCAGCATTTTAGAACATCGTAGCGACGAAGTGGGAAGACTTGTTGATGTTCGCAGACTGATCTTTGTTCTTGGAGCGATAAAAATTTAAGTTCGCATTATATTTTGATCGTGAATCAGGAGCGACACGATTAATTTTTTCTAAAAAGGAAAAAGCTTTGAAAATGATAATTTTTGAGCATAATATTTATCGAATCAAAAGAAAAATTCATAATTCATTTTTTATGGAGATTTTTATGTCGAAAAAGATTGACAAGCAGATTTGCTGGTAATTATATTTATCGAGTTCAAAGATGCAAATCAGGATGTTTTAAAAAATATTTATGAATGGAATTTTTAATCAAATTTTTTGTAATTATGTATGATTCATTTTTTTATGAACAAAAAAGAAATTTTATATGTATTTAAAATTTTCGAAAACTTTATATTAATCGATTTTGGTTGAATCCAAATATTTTTTGTCTTATACAGAAATTACAAAGTGGAAAATAAAAAGAAAAAAAATCAACGATTCTTAAAAAATGTTTATTTAATTATTTTGGTATCTTTTTTTTGTATATAACTGATGCAATTCGAGGCAAACCAATAAAACGCAAGGAACGGATAAATCTTATAATTAGTTTCTTAATCAAATATGCGTCCCGATGCACTTATATGATAAAAATTGGGCGTAATGATATTCTCACGTATCGAACATGTGCTCCGTTGCTTATTCCCATCTAGGAGATTCTTTATCTTTCTGGACAATAACTACAGCCGAAGGCACCAGGCCTGAAAAAATTAAGAGACGTCATTAGAACAATGAACTTTGAGCGTTTCTCCTTTTCACATTTCCTCTCGAAAAATACGGAAAACGCAAGAGATCAATAGCCGAGAGATACGAATTTTTTCTCGATAACGGTCTGATCAGTACGAGAACTGTGTTGCAATTGCGTGTATAAATATTGTAACTATTGTTGAAGGAAAGTCGAGTATTTACCCAGCACATCGAGCGGCGTGTCGTAATCCTCGTCCTTGAATATTTTTCTTGGAAAACTCGTCATTAGGCTGAAGCTCCCCGGAGGATCGGTCCTATTCATTTCAACAAACAATCTCACGGCGGAAAGTTGCTCTTTGCATCCGAAATTTTGAACAAGCGACTGGCCATTCGTCAGACGTATCTAAAATTTTTTTTGATTTTACGAAAAGAGTGTGAGGGTGATTCTTCGTTGATTTCTATGATAGACCATTAGTATAAATAGAGCGCTTTGGTACCATAAGTGTGGTCTCTTTGTAATCTTGTTTTGGCGTGGAAAGCACTGGTGCGGAATTTGTGGGTGAGATTGGTTGTGAAACAGAAGGAGGCGCTTGTCCACTTTCCGCAGCTGCTTTGGCTTTCCTTGCAGCTTTGTCTGCTTCGATTTGAGCTCTCACCCTCTGTTTGGCTTCCTTCTCCTCCTCCTTCTCACGCTTTCTCTGTTCTATCAGTCTTTGCATCTCCATTTCAGCGAATCTGAAAACATTAAATAAAGTTATCAGCATTCCTGAAACATGTACACCAGGAGCGAAATAGCTTATAAACAATGTATGTGAGAGCTTTTACTTTCTCTTAGCCTCTGCCATTTCCTTTCCAGATTTTATTCTATTTTTCTCCTTCTCAAGTTCGTCTTTCTTTTCCTGCTCTTCTCTCTCCTTTCGCTTCTGTTTCATTTTTTCTTCAAGCACCTTGAGCTTTTCCTTCTTCTCCTCCTCAGTGAGCGGTTTTTTTTCTTCTGTACTTTCAGAGAAACTGTCATGGCCTGATTTTGTTGCATGATATTCAACCTCCAAAGTAGAATTGAATAACTTTCCGCATCTGGAAAGTTAGTTAAAAAAATATTATTTTAAGAAAGCCAAAAAATACATTTATACAGAAATTGAAGAAATAATTTTTTTACACATTGCATTTCAAAGATTTAGCTGCTTCAGCTGCAGCATTTTCATTACTGGCACTGGCTTTGCTATCCTCGCTAGGAGTATCAGCTGCCGTTTCAGGTGCGCTTTCAGCTGCAGATGGTTCTGTTGGAGGCTCAGGATCGTTGGAGTGAGCTAGCAGCCTTAAAAAATGTTGTTTTTCAATAAGTAACAGTATTAGATTGATAATAACATAGTCTTGAATTTTTACAAGTATTTAATTCTCTTAAAGCAAGCAAGTAAACCGTTAAGAATTTTATAAATAAAATAAAAGCATTACCTCAAAGACTACTTAATTTTGAAACGTTAAAATTAATTATTACTCTACCATTCCATTGCCGGTTCGACGCCTTTGTTTCCTGTAGCCTCGAGAGCTATTTCTCTGTATAAAAACATATATAACAATGAATAAAATTGAGGTTATGTATCAATATATTGTAAAGTATAGTAATTACACTTTTCGCAAACTGAAGCCCATGTCGATAAGAACCGATGCATCTTTCGAAGGCATTTTCGATGGATTTTTGTACAGATGATATTTCCTTAATTATAAATAAAACTGTAAATTTTATAATAAATGATTAACAACGTCAAAATGCAAGTGTCATCCCAAGCATGCGCTGTATATATGCAGTGCAGAACGCCGGGACGATATCGCTCGTATTCGTCTGAAGTCAGTCGAAAAAAAAGGAGAAAAGGAGACTTTTCTAGCGAGTTTTGAAAATGATCAAAAGGCGAGATACCGCCATGGAACTCATGAGTATTTTGGAGCAAGTGATTCCTTGGTTATGTATGTGTGGTACAAGTGTATCGTCCTCAAACAAAATTTTTTCCTGGTAGTGTTATCACGTTTGTAAATCATTTGGTATAATTATTGTGCGGTGGAGTTTTCGATTGGTACAGTTGTCACAGTACAGATTGTATCCATACCATACCACAGCTGTATGTGTCTCTTTGGTCATCGTCAACGCTCCTAACCTCTGCAAATGTTACCTCTTGACTGAAGATACGTCAAAGAGAAATAGTTTTCAACGAAGAAACTCGACTGAACGTAGAAATGGCTACTAGAAATCTTACAGAACCCTTTGTGCTTATGAGAAACAATGCCTTGAGAAGTAAACATATTTATGCGGAGCAGGTACTTATATTTTTATTAAATTTCTTCCTGACTGTCAATTCTGATTGACGTAAATTTATTCACATTTTAAATTGTTCACAATTAGCGTTTCTTAATTTTTAATAATTATTTCAATATTTTCTATCATTGATGATTCACAGTTATTTATCATGTCAAATTGGACATTGCTAAAACTTTTGTATTTGTTTTATGGAATAAAATAGAATCTGTCAGATCGAATGGCACTGGTAGGCGGTGATGACGCTGCTCCGGATAATGTCGAACTTAGAGGAATAAATCTAGGCGATAGCGAACCTCCCGTATGGATTGATGCTTTGGAAGAAGCTCAATATATTCTCAGTCGATTGAGAGCCAAATTAGATACTCTGACTGAACTTCATGCCCAGCAGTTGACAAGACCTACTTTGGATGATGCCTCTCAGGTTTTTCAAATTTTTATATTATTGCTTAACTACTGTCGTAGTCGATGAGTTTGTACATTCTAATTGTTTGGTTGCAATTGCTAACAATTGTTAATTGTGTGTGAATTGTCGTGTCAGGAAGAGCGACGAATGGAGAAGTTAACAAGAGAGATAGGTCGTGCCTTTTCAAACGGTTATCGGCAAGTACAAACAATCAAATCGGCGGGCAAACATGAAACAAGAACAGCGGAGCGTCGACTTGCCATGAGCGCGGTAATGGCTCTTTCCTCGGCTTTGCAGGACTTGAGTATTCGTTACAGAACTGCGCAAAGCAACTATCTGCAACGTACTAACAACCATAAAATAATATATAATTATTCTAAAAAGACTCTGACGTTTGCAAACACTTATCTTTACCGTTCATTGTGTTACAGAGATGAATTCTCGTGAGGAGAGGAATAGACAATTTTTTACTGAGGATGAGAGCCTCGCGATAAATACAGCGACTGATTCTTGGCTGACGGAATCTACGTTTCCTGAAAACGAAGAAAACTACTGGCCAACTGCAACACAAAAACAGCAATCTGTATTATTACAGATCGAAGAATCGGAAGAGATGATGCGGATGGCCGCCGAAAGGGAGCAGGAGGTCGGCCGCGTGGTCAGAAGTATATCAGATTTGAATCATATATTCAAGGTAAGATGCATTATTGAGCGTTCTTTTTGAGGTTTTCTGGGACAGAAGAGAATGAACGATGAATTTAAGATGCTCTTTGCGATTGAGTAGACATCAATTTTTCGCAAAACATCGTCTATGGAGTCGTTATAAAATTAGAATTTCTGTTCTTATATACGGAGTTTATAGCAATTTTTAACAAATATTCTAAAATAGTTTTGTCTCCAAATTACTAGAATACTACGGGAAATTTTGGAAAAAAACGTATTTCATTCTTATGCTTAGAAATATTTTGAAAAAAAAACTTAAGAATTTCTGATTATTATCTCTCCTGTCCTGGAACACCTGAAGAAGAAACTTTTCTACGTTCAGTCTATGACAAATAAGTTATGAGACTTCAGCCGAGAAAAATATTTATATTTCAACAATTTCAGGATCTGGCAACAATGGTACATGATCAGGGCAGCATTCTCGATCGTATAGATTATAATATTGAGCAAACTCAGAGTCAAGTACAAGAAGGCTACAAACAGTTGAAAAAAGCCGATTCTTATCAAAAAACTAGTCGAAAAATGTATTGCATTTTAATCCTTGCAGCGGCGATAATATTCGTCAGCTTTTTATTCATCGTGTTCAAAACTTAATATTCATTTGTAATCATGTTTGGTACTTGACATCCCTTTGTTGTGTCTTAACAGCGATTCACATTCGCAAAATGTGAATGTCTTCTCAACCCGAGTAACCTTCCAAAATTTATTCAGGATTCGAGTTAATCGATCCTGAACTGATGTTCGAGTCTAAACAAATTTTACAAATAAATATTCAACGCAATTCAACTAATCTCTTTGATCAGAGGAAATTAGAAAATGCATTACTGTTGGATCAAGACTGATACAAAATAACTTTGCACGCCGTCATGTTTGTGCGATGCATCCAGTCCTTCGAAATTCATTAAAAAATCAATTCTAACTGTTGTCGTTGTTCGACGTGTGTTATTGCAATTGTAATCATTAACGTGTAGGATTTACTGTAAAATTGTTGAAAGATTATAAATTATATAACCGAATCTAATGAACAGGAGTGTTTATTTTTTTATTCTTTTCATTTCAACAATTTTTCAAATATTTAATCTTCGAAATATTTTCCAATTTTTTTTTCTCCAAATTTATTGGTACATCATTGTGAGGATGTTTATATCGATTCGATCTCACAACATTGCTTCACACTTATTTCAAATAATTGAGTGTCACGAAAATTCTTTATACGCCAGTACAAATGTATACGATTCGGAATATTCTATAACTCGTCGTAGTATCACAGATCTCATGCCCTTCGAGAGCTGTCTGAATACCATATAGGCCACTTGTGTCTCGCGTTTCATTAAACGTCATTTTCTGTACATTTAGTATAAGGATGTATTGCCTCAGGCTAGATATTAAATGATGGATTACAAAACCAACTTTTTTATAAGGATTGGGCAATATACCAAAAGTAGTTGTTCCTCGATATTTCTCTAAGTGCAATACATCCTTAAATACAACGTCAGGTTATTCTAACGACGATAAAAATATAGGTCTAAAAGATAGTGTCTAACTCGAAGGCACGATAAAAAAAATCGATAGATCGTCAGCTCCGTACCCAGCGAATACATTCATCATTATCCATTAGTTCCTTATCGATTATATATCGACGAAATTACGTTAAAAAAGTCAGAAATTATCCAAAAGTGTAGACGTCGATCCAGCGAGTGTCTAGCACTTTTCATCGATCATTGATTTTTTTTTTCTTCTCTTTATCATATTTTTCATTTTTTAGGGACTGCAGCCCTGTCAATAATTTCACGTTTCCAGCGTGTTGACAATGTGCGTTAGAATACCGAAGGCACCTCCGAGAAGAAATCGCACAAAGTTATCACCGACGATAGGCCCGAGGGCGTAAAGACCCTTACGAGGTGAACGCAATACCTCATACGTGAATTCGTCCGTCTCGATTGGATTCGATTTACTATCTATCGGTTGGTTCGGGCCTTTTCCCAATCTCGTCGCGAATTCGCCTAAATACGACAAATCCGGTCTTGAACCTGAAAAAAAATTAAAAATAAGTCAATTCTTTCTTACAACATATTGACAAGAATCAAGAACTTGATAAACTTTTTAAGGATGTTCTTGCGGATTCTATGACTTAAATCAACAACTGAACATGTAAAGTAAAGGCAAATTCCATCAAGTGAAATTATTTTAAAGATAATTCGTTAAAAATTGGCGTTGATGTTCTCTGACATTATATTAAACAGTGTCCAAAATTTCTAGAAGCTTCACCGTATAGAAAAATCAAGATATTAATTGTACAAAATCACACCTTTTACATAAGCTTTTATGAGGCATTACAAAAAGTTGCGACTTACAAAAATAAATATCTCAACTTCTAGACGGTCAATCTCGTACAAATTTCAGCAAAAGTTGCGTACTATATTTGTCTCGCTATAAGCCAACTTTCATTTAAAAATCTTTAAAAATAATTTTTCCTTCACGAAAAAAATAAGAAAAAATAATGAAAATAAATTACTTCATTTCAAAGTTAAAAAATTAATTAAACGATAAGCGAAAAGCGTGGAGATTGGTGATAAAAATATTGATGTAAGTACCGATTAATATCGCGACGCAAGAGACTCGAAAACTCTGCAACTGTCCATTCGGCGAGGAGAGCGTGACTCTTCTCTCTCGTGGAGGGAAGCTCTCGTCGGTATCGAGATCGATGAGCGAGTAGCCTGGAAGGGCCTGGTACAGGGGATAATTTGTGCCCCGATCGGCCATCATCTCGTAGACCTTGTGATATTCCGGGTAAATGGAAGCTGGGAGCCACTGGAGCCTGTCGTAATTGTTAATCGCGCTCTTGAGCCCGGAATCGGCGCTGCCTTTTTTTCTGGCCCAGTCGCCGGAAGGGTCGCGAAACGCGTGAATCACCGGAATTCCGCGCGATCGCGCGGCCATTATTGCGTCTGCGGCGCTCAAACCGGCTCCGACGACGAGAACCGGAGCTGGCTCGCTCTCGCTCTCCACGATGACCGAATGCTTGACTGAAAAATAAAAATCACATTTGAAAAAAAAAATTATTCTACATTATTCATTTCATCGTGAGTTAATATTTACCCAGATAAAAACATCGATAATTTGTTTACGAAAATTGCAATAAATGATGAAAAATGAAATTCGGCTTGATATATAGAAATCAGCTTACCATTATCGGTTGCAAGCCGATCAAGCTTTTCTTCCAACTCGTTGAGGTTGTGAGTGATCCACGTACACCTCCGAGATTCTTCTCCCGGTAAATTGAGACGATTCGGCAAGTCCATACTTCCGGTTGCTAGAACGACTCTCTTGCACTTGTAGACGAATTTCTTAGCCGTATCGTTCTCGTATCCTTTGACGACCCAGCCGTACTCGTTTTCTGTCGATCCGTCCACAGGTCTGACGGAAGTCACCGTCCTCCCGCTGCACACATCGAGAGTAACCAACCGATCTTAAGACGGATCTCCAGATACTGAATAAGGCCGAAAAGAGTGCATTGGGGGAGCTTCTAACGATTTTCTTCCTTTTCGATCGTCAAAGAGATAAAGAGAGAAGAAAAAAAATGTTACTTACCACTTGAAATACTTTTCTAGACCCTGAAATCTGACATAGTCCTCGTAGTAGGATGCGACAGTGCCAACGGGCAGTCTACTTCCGGCTTTGCAGCTCGCGGCTTTGTCGCGCCTGTGCCTCGACTTGTCCACCTCGTCTCCCATTATTAACTTCCTCGTGTCCTCCGACTCCATCAGCAGGTTGCACCATTTTTTTATGTGAAAACTTGGCAGCGACATCCATCGATTCAGACTAATCGTCAGAACGTTTGGATCCATTGCCTGTAATATTTCAAATGTAGATTTAATCTCATTTTAAAATTAATATCATTTTTAAAACTTTTTATAACAATTGCCATTTTGACAATATTAATGACAGTACTGTCTAATCATGAAGAACCATAGACAGTCTTTATCATTTTTACAAGAAACCGCTTCTAAACATTTATCTTTTTTTGCTCCGAAATAATTACATTTTTTATCATTCACGTTTATGCAAATATAGTACACGTTTATAATAATTCAAGTATTGTTTAAATTATTATTAAACGATAGTAATTATCCCCATAAAATAATGATAAGAGACAAAATTCAGTACTCTAATCATGAAGAACCATAGACAGTCTTTATAGTTGAATTTTTACAACAAACCGATTTTTAAACATTCATCTTTTTTTGCTTCGAAATAATTACATTTTTTATCATTAATGTCTATGCAAATATAGTAAATGTTTATAATAATTCAAATATTGTTTAAATTATTACTAAACGATATTAATTATTCCCATAAAATAATGACAAGAGACAAATTTACTTAATTATTGAATTTCTATAAATGGGAATAAAAATAACGAACCTGCCACGAACCACCCGGTGGTCCTTTACCGAGGACAACGTGATCGATAACTCTGTGATCCGGCAACCAAGTTATGAGGGATGGAAGATCGAGGCCAATGTCGACGCAAGGATGCTGCAATTGATCCATCAAAAGGGCCAAGGGTTTCCCACCCCCTCGCCCTTCAACACCGGAAACAAGAGTTGTTAGACTGCTGCGTGAACATCGCGTCAGACACACGCCGTTCTCAGTCTTCTTTATAATCTTGCATCGGCGCAATTTGTTCTCGTAGCCATTCTGCGCATTCTCTATATTCCGCGTTACGTAGTTCAGACGCGCCGTTAACATCTCGTCCCCCGGGTGCGGCTTGCCCTCGTAGTAGGGCCAATTTCCAGCCAGCATGTACGAGAGACAAATCCCTCCTGGACCATTTCCTGTCACGCGAATTTCAAAATTTATTTTTACTTCAATATTTTTTTGTGTTTAATTTAATATTTTTATTTTTACTATATTTTTTATTATTTTTATTATTTTTTTCTTCAAAAAAAAAATCACGGAAATGAAATCTCGTATAGAATAATCTCATCGAAAATGAACATTCATGGGAACATTTTTGAAATAAATTAAAAATTGAATGTATCAATAATACATTCGATTTTAAATATCAACGGAAGGTTATATTTATGAGAAAAAATAAATTCGCGAGCGCTTACCCACGATAACGATGTCCTTGTAAACGACATCCTTGTCGTCCTCATCGTCGTCGTCGTTATTATCTCGGTTGTTGCGGTATTTGGTTTTTCGCATCGCAAGCGAGTCTAACACCATTGAGTCTCAAGATAAAAAATTCCCTCAAACGGGGACTCATCCACCGCTGAAAACTCCAGTTCTGTCAACAAAAAAATGAGTTTCCGGCTTTAGTCTACGGAGTATCTTGCTGATCTTTCGCATTGTCGGATCACATTCATTGACTTCGTTAAGCTTCATTACAATATTAATCATTCGAGCTCCTTTCAATTTTCACTAATTGAAACTACGAGCACGGAGTGAGATGAAATTTTCATTTCTTCAATGTGAATTCCAAGGAGATCGTAAAAAAAAAAAATAACAAAATGACCGAGTAATTTCATTGTAAAAATATATGTCGCATTGCGCTTGAAATTCCTGGCCTCGCGTTTTTCCTTTCCGTTTCAGAGAAAAAGTTAATCCTGGTGCTTTGGAAATCCCGGAGAGAAACCTCGGATCGATTTAGATATTACGCAATGCGACGGATGTAAAAAAAATAGGTTTTTGTTAAAGCAGTCGTCGGAGTCTCGAGAGTTTAGAAAAAGTAGCGGGAGTCGTAAAAACGAAAGCGAAAATAGACGTTTTCCGGTTACCGCTGGGACAATTGGCGATTGTTGAGAAGCAGGATCGATAAATCATTGTTCAGAGTGAGATATCGAAAAAAAAAGATTCTTCGCTCGATGGTTATAAAAGTGCGACCTTCGATAGTCGGGAGCGTTCGTTAGAACGTGTTGAAACTCTTATTTAAAGACCATTCACTTTTTTTCATCTATAAATGATCACCTCAGAGATCGACAATGAGAATGGGTTTGTAGAAAATTTATTCGACGACGAAATCCTGAAATACATTTTTCGCAACTTTTCCAATTTTTTTTTCGATCGATAGAAAATTTGTTGAATGACCGAACATTGAAATTCATTTTCATTACCAGAAGGCACTTTTTGCAACCTTATCGGAGTGTCAGTAATTTAAAACACTCCGTTATCTATTTCCACTTCCTAAAGATAAAAATACGGGAAATTTTTAGAATACATTGAAAGATGGAAAAAAACGTCATACGCTCTTTCAGAACTTTTTTTTTCCGCGATGTTATCAACGATCGATCCTGATCATAGTTTTTTTTTCTGCAACTCTGTTGCAGAAGTAAAAACGTCGTTAAAATTTTCCATTTATTGCGCTATGTGGAAAATGACCAGGCTTTAATATTTTTTTCAAGGTAACAGCAATCTTGACATTGCTGGAAATAATTGTGAGAACGGATATGGAATACATTTTTATGTCAAAAGATTTCAAGAATAATTGAATGAATGAATAACGTGTCCATGTAGAGCAAACGGAGTGTACATTTGCGAGATATGGTTGACGATTTGGAAAAAAACTGGTTATCTTGGAACATTGAATTGGATGGAATTGCAGAGGAGTTCACCTTAAGGTCAAGTAGACGCAACGGTGCATGGCAAACTCGATTCTTCCATATATGTATGCAAAGCGGTAAGCAACAGGAAGAATTGTTGGAGGCTTATCGGAGAGGATGATCAATTTAAAAAAAAACTGGAATTTCCGCTCGTCCCGAAGGAGAGAGCTCGCCCAGACTGCTGGTCGAACCGTTTCGATTGATTCGTCCTTCGTTCCGTCGAAACATGCGATAAAAAAAACTCTAAGAACTTTGTATTGAACATTTAAATTGTCTCTTGCATAAATTAAAAAAAATTACCGAGTATTTGTGGGTCGATTTTTTATGAAAGAAAAAATCAGTATTGACTTTGAATTTAGAAGAGGATGCCAAAAAAAGTGATTGAAATTTATACCAAAATGTCTCGAAGCCCTTGAGCTGCGAACTGCGTTAGAAAATATATTCATGAAAATGAGCGAGACTCGGAACGTGCGTGACTAGATATTTTTTACCGAAACATCGAAATCCTTTGGATTGATCTTCGTAATTGCGATAACGATAGTAAGTAAAAAATCGTTTTAATTTGTATTTACTATACGTGGATGGTATTTAACATTGAATACCGAGTATCTGATATTTCGTAAGGGGAAATTTATTTTTAAAAATAGAATATGATCACGTGTTCGAACATTTTCCACTCTGAGCCAAATTGCTGATTTTCAACACTTTGTTGCATCGAAGTTTATGACGTTTGATAAATGCTGCATATTCTCTAAATTGCAAATTCCGCCAATTATGCTGACTCTAAACTTTGCGTATCATCGCGAATTGGTGATTTTAAAAAGAGGTCAATAGAGAATATTTCTTTTTAAAAAGTTCGATGAATTTCATAATTTCTTTATCGTTTATCAATTGTAAAAATTAATCCACTCCGAAATGAATCTTTTCAGGGATTGTTATAATTGTTGCGTGAAAAATTTTAAAAATGTTTGAAATGAATGAAAACGTTCTTGATTCCGATAACGACGGTGTCAGTTTCAAAAAGTCAAGGTTTATTAATTTGTGACGCTGACGTAACTTCTTCGATTATCTTCATCGTGGGAGTTTCATTTTTCATCGGGATAATTTTTTACAAGGGTCAAGGAAGTCTCTTTTGGTCGAATCGTAAAATAAGCAATAGAGAAGAATTCGAATCATTCACTGATAGAGAGTACTAAATTTTTTATGGTTCGTACGTGATTCTATTTTTCGAAAAAAATTGCGTCTCTCAAATTATCAGAATTCAAACGAAGATAAAAAATGTTCGTATCCCCGAAAACTCTTTTTTCTACGCATTACTAGAATACGATTTTCCACAGTAAATAAAAAAGCTTCAGGACTCGATCTCTCATAAATTGCAAATTTTCATGTAACATCAAACGACCGCGTGACTTGCACAATTTTGTAACGTTTTTCACACAACTTCGAGTTTCGTTTCGTTAATTTTTCGTATAAATTTGACATTCGTACAAACGGCCAAATTTCATATAATAAGGAACAAAAATAGTTGGTATTAGAAAAGCGATAATACGACGTATATTATTTAACGAGTATATAATCGTACTTTACAATTCCCACGACTGATAAGTCAAACATAAATCATGTCCAGATGAGAGACGTGAAAGTTTTTCGCTCGATTTACCGTGATAAATGAATCGTTACGCAAAAGGATTCGAACTTAATTACCCCACAAAGACATTTATATACTCACAAGTGAAATTAAGATATAATAATAGCATCCTTTTATTTGCTCAGTTTTACTTCATGTATTTACCCTTTGGATCATGGAGAAGAATTCGAGGACAATTTTTATTTTATGACAGCTATCTGAATCCGTAAATCTTCGAGATTATTTTTGGCGCTTGTAACAAGGAAACGTGTTTATTAAATCCCTCTGCTGGATTCACAAATTCAAATTTTTTCGGGTCTCTCGTTATATACGTCGCAGATATTCACGATAGAGGTTGATTTTTATTTCAGAAATATGCATATTTGTTTAAAAAATTCTTGGGATAAAATATTGCTTGTCATGATTCCAGTTCTATGTAAATG
Organism: Cremastinae sp. B BG-2022a; assembly: GCA_030522605.1. Taxonomy (NCBI): domain Eukaryota; kingdom Metazoa; phylum Arthropoda; class Insecta; order Hymenoptera; family Ichneumonidae; species Cremastinae sp. B BG-2022a. The sequence goes on from JAPYYX010000235.1 coordinate 61,151, forward strand.
AGAAACGAGACACGAAATCAATTAACGAGAGACAAAAAGTACAGCGTCTCGTGTGTGTGACGGTCATGAAAAATAGAAGCGTATCTAAATTCGGCGAGATTGAAAATTTCCTACGTAATATCGAATGTGGCGGAGTTCAAATTATTTTAAATTTCACCACACACCGAAATACGCGTTATTAACAATAATGATAATTTAGCTCTGGAAAAATCGATGGAGTGACGTAATTCGAGCACTCACGAGCGTGCATTCTATTTTCATAATTATTTTGTTCTTTTTTCTTTTTAATGAAAATAGCCCATAATAAATGAGAGGAAAATATAATCGATAAGACACAACAGAGTTCACTCTTACACGCGCGTAGCCTCGCTTTTCAGATCTTTCGCACGGCATGCATTTTCCTGGCACGCTTTTCTATTCTCCGCAGCTGCTTTTTTCCCAACGATTCCCAGACGTAAATAAAACCGGAGAAGTTCGATTGTGCAAAGAGAGTTAAAAATTTATAAGAGCGTTTCGATTTTTTTTCTTCATCGATCGAGGATAATATCCTGCTCGAGAATTCATGAATTCTCACACATTTCGAGGAAAGTTCGAGCAAACAATTCCAACTGTTTTCATTTTCCGATATCACCGGGTTCTACAATGTATTCGTAGTTTGGAGACAATTTTTTTTTCACATGATAAATACCTGATTTAAATATTCCACTATAAATAAGCGTCGGGCGAATTTATTTCGAGTGATAAAAAAAAGTAGAAAAGTTTGAAAAAAATAGAACAGTTAACCGGCGACCACGAGTGTTACGTTTTTAGAGAGGAAAACGAGGCACGAAAGAGATACACTCGCGCTGACGGCCGATCGCCTACTGAGGAATTTCGCGTCGAGCGCTGCACGTTATATCCGACCCAACGAAATTTACATCCCCACCTACACAGTTTAATTCACCGGTAACTCGAGCAGCCGGTTTTTTGCCGGCTTTTTAGCACGAGGGGCAGAGGAAAATTAAAAGAGAGCCACGAGGTCGATTTCCTTTGATGATTTCGGCTTTTGCGTAATTTTCGTCAAATACTTTTTAGAAAATGTAAAATCGAAAATTCGATAATTGTAGATTTTATGAAATTATTTTTTCGATCGGCGAAAAATTTTTTTTCGCATTTTTATGGGAAATGGATGGCCAGAGAGTAAAATTAACAATCTGAAATTCTTTAACATGAATAATTATTTTAATAATAATTGAAAGTGGATGCATTGAACAGATTGATCTATGAGGCTTCCATGTGGAATGAGTCGCAAGTTCCTTGTGACGACCACAGAGAATATTTCTCTATGGAATAATTTGAGGAAGTGCACTTCCTAGCCTATTCTGCCTTTGAATAACGATAGATTTTTGTCAAAGAGTAATTATCAATTATTCCAACACATTCCGAGGATACAAATGTCGTTTAGTGATTGATTATTTTTTAAAATGGAATTATGAAACTCGTATAAATCCGAAATATAAAAATTTGAAGCAAAAATAAAAGTGAACGTTTTCTTGTGTCAAGTTCTGGTGCAACGTAGAATTACTAATCATAAGTTTCGGTAATCGATCAGAAAACAACAAAATGTTCATCAAATACTTAAGTATTCCAAAGTGAAATAAAAAATTTTTTTTGCGTGCAAATAATTTTTTCACTATTCGCGAATAAAATTTCTTTCATCGATTAACGATAAGTGATGAATAATCGTTTATGAATTAAAAATGTACTTTTTGAGGAACTTCAGCGAATGTCTGTTTTCTCGTGTCAAGTGCTGGCGCATCGTAGAATTCCTAATTATAAGCTTCGTCCAAAGAGAAAATAACGAGTCAGAGGGACGCGCGCGCTGAAGTTCCTTCTTGATGCCCGCAGTCGCTCAGGGTCGTGTAGAAAACTCGTCACTGATGATTGTTGGTGAGTATTATTTCTCGCGGGTCTCGACGAATCGATGAGCTCCGCAATTTGAGGTAACGCTTGACCACAAAGAAACATAATGAAGAAAATTTCACGGAAATGGAAATGAAAATAACAGGATGAGGTCGAACGACTCGCTCTCTAGGAAACCCACTTTTACGACTTTTATGGATTATGAAGAATTCAACTATTAAATATTTGAAAATAATTTTTCTACTTATATTCTTTATTTTAATCCTAGGAAAAAAATTTTAAAGTACATCATAAGCTTTCTTTTGGCTTTGATATTTAATCTTCTTATCGTGTATTTTTGAAATCAAAACCTCTTAATGAAATTTTATATTATCTTTGAAACGAGAAGTATATATAGATGACGCGGATTAAAATAAAACACCGAAACATTTCAATGCAAGCAATATCCAAACAGAGTTATAAATAATTAAGATTAATGTGGAACTAATTTGAAGTTTTAAATAAGTTGAACATTTTTTTATCTTTTTGATGCTACAAAAAATGTGCTCGAAAAGATAATAATGAAAAAAATTTTAATATACTTTGATTTTCTATGAAGCTCCAAAATTTAATCACGAAAAATCCTCCGACCTAGAAAGGTCGATCTCGAGAGGTAAACAAAGGCGGGCTCTGTGATGACATCACCTGGTGGAACGGTGATGTCACACCAGATTCGATACGATTTTTTCTATAAACATTATCAAGATAGAATCTTATCGCACTCGAGATGACAATCACATTTATTATTATCATCTATCGAAGTTTTCCGTGCTTCAATAAATTGCAATTTTCATCGCAAAAGTTTTTGCAAGTGACGTCACCAAAACATAGCTATGAACGTGCAGTTTGATTCTCACAGATATAATCGATTCTTTATCTCGAATTATTTGATCGTGACTTGCAATTTTACTCATTTTACTGTAGAACATTTAGAAAATGAGGATGAAGAACGCTGAAGGTAAGCGATCAGCAGGATTTTTATTTTTATTTTTACATATTATTTTTCGTTTGAAATGTTTATTTTTTAATTTAATTTAATAAAAATTAAATAAAAGATAATATTCGATCTATGCGAGTGTGAAAGAGACATGCAAAATAGATTTTTACTGTTTTTTAAAAAAAATTTGATCTTTCGGAAAAAACAAGGAAATAAAATTAATCTTTCTTGACAGGAAAACAAACATTATCGTTTATCTTCGAAAATTCGACGTTTTTGGTGCTGCGTATTAGGATTTTCTTCGGCGAACAAGAAACATCACCATGTTTTTGTTGAGGTCATATTTATAGTATAAAATAGAACAGGAGAGAATTTATTTGTTTACGTGTCGAATTTGTACATAATAGTATAATAGTTTTACAGATACGAGTTCAAGCACGTTAAGAAATTTAGTAATCAATATAAAATGATTTATGATTCGGTTATCAAAATATATTACTTGGATCATAGAGGAACAGAACGTTTAATAAAGTAATTTCATTCTCCGGCGTTCCAAGTCGAAGACACGAGACACGACTGTTCGGTACGCCTTGACTAATAATCTTGTATCGAAGGCTATAAAAGTTCACTCCAAACATTTAACGCGAGATGAGCATTAAGAAAATGATAAAATAAATAATGAACTAATCGCCAAAAATAATGAGTGACGATTTCATGCAAGAATGAAAAACGTGCTTTGTCTGAATATCGAATACCGATATCGTGACGGTGTGGTTGGAAAGAGCTTGAAAATTCTGAAAAATTCGATAAAAACGTGACCACGAAGCTTTCACAATCGTGACTCAATTTTCATTCCGCGATTGCGTTAAAAAGTGAAATCTTGCGTATTTTCAATAATTATGAATGAAAGTCTCGTTTCTGGATTACGCTCGTAGAGTGACGAGAACAAGGTCAATATTACGTTGCAGAGAAAACTCGAAATTTTCGGTACTCACTTCGAATCTTCATCCTCTTCCATCTCGTTGCACTTCAAAGTTCGTATATCTCGTTGTTCTATTTATTTATTTATTAATGAAATCTCCTGTGTTACGGATTTTGAATCACTCTCGAACGTCACTGTACGTTTTATATCTTATCTCATCACTGCGCCGAACGATGACGACATGAAAAGCAAGGCCACGCTCGATCGAGCTTCCGACTAGAAAAAGCTGCCGACCAGACGCCAGCCGCTTTTCGTATCGATCCAGAGACTTCAAGCGCCACCTGGGAATATTTTTTTCAACTCTGTCACAACCCGTTTTTCGATTCGTTCGTTGAAAAAATGTCTACGAATAAAAAAATTGAAAATACAAAAATTTACTCAAAGGAAACATAAAAAGATTGCCAAAAGCTTTAAAGTATTGATTTTTAAAAATATTTAAAATTATATTAATTTTTTATCGTACACGTTATAAAACTAAAAAGAGTTTTTTTCTGCATTTTATTGGTAGTCGGAAAAAAAATGTGGTGGCAGTAGGGTAAATAAAAAGGAATGCACTTTTTTCATTGTTTTCATTCACACTTTACTCGTAGTGACGTGCTGTTCAGCCCGAGGGCTGCAAACACACGCGATCTTCAGTTGCACGATACGTAAAAATAATGATATTTACAAATGTAAGATAATGTTAGGCACTCAATGAACAAAACAGTAAAGACTTTTTTTTTCAATTTTATCACGAGAATTATTACATGCTCAGCGTTTGACCGACAAATACGAAATAATTTTGAGACGAGGCTGAGTTAAATTATACGAAACGATGAAGAGGAAAAAAAAATATACGAGAACTTTTCCAGGTTCTCGTTAAAATTTTTATTTTCTTTCTCTTTCTCGCAATTCTTCGATAATTTGGTCAACTCGAAATTTGCTTTAATTATCGAATTTCGTGTGGAATGTTTTGCAAGAGTCGGATTACATTTTCTTCTTTATTCATCTGTTCTCTATTAAAGAAATTTGTGGAATGTCCTCATGGTAAGTTGTTTCATTTGTTTCCGTAAATTCATTTATTCGTAAGTACCTGTCCGTTATTTTGATACTTGGTTTAACGAATCACTGGCCGGCTATAATAATGCCAAATAATGGACATACAATGATAGGATACATAAAAATGTTTGCCCCTTCGAGACTCCTGCTGATCATTGATCCGCCATGGTCACGAGTCCGAGCTAGCAAACGCTCTATTTTCTTTGAGGTACAAAAGTATACTCGAAATAAAAAACGGCTTCGAGATATTTCTAATCGCGAATGGACTGTCCTCGCGAACTTAATTCGAGCAAACGTCGAATTTCAATATTTAAAATCAGTATTTTTATCTCTATTCGCTCGTACAGTTTTCTTATCGTCCTCTTTAGTTTGTTTGTTCACTTTAACGTTATAGGAATAGTCTAGACAAATCGTTTTCATTATTTCGTACAGTAAGGTCCACGTTACTGAGAATAAAATAAGTTACAAGGTGCTTCGCCTATTTTTTCGGGAACTCAAAGTTTTATGTTACAATTTACCATCAATGCGTTTACGCGTGTTATTTTATGTTATGTACTTTGGGTGTAAGAGCCGTCAGTCGAAACTATAAAATACTAACTCTGTATAAATCATCCGTAGTTTCGTAGGAAATCCGTATTTAAATTGCGGCCTTTATACCCCCCTCCCCCTCCCTTCCCCCTCCTTTAAATTATCTATACAAATTCACTTTATACATATGCACGTACCATTTATTCATCTTATTGATATGATTTTTTTGCTTCATTTTTTTTACGTTCAATTACAATTCAATACTTATCCGCTTTCGTGACGGGTTCAATATTTCATTTTCTTCTCTTTCATTTTTCATTTTACCAACGACGAAACGAGACGTTTCCTATTCTTTTCCCTCTTGCGAGCTCGAATTGAAAAATTCATAGTGGAAAAATACAATTCCACATTGACTGTGAGCTATAGCGCATTTCAATAGACTTTTGTTAGCAGAAATAAAATTATGAGATATCGGGCAACGTAACTCTGGTCAGTACGATTTTATTTTTATTTTTTTTTTCGATTCATCGTTTCCCTCTCCCTTCCCTCGTTGTCCTAGTTTATTTTCTGCAATCCTTTGCCTCGTACAGGTTAACTTATGCGAAACTCGCTAAGTACAATGGTTTTGCCACTTGTTGCTGCCGGTGCCAACGGCCCTTAACCCGTGGATAATATCACAGACGTATGAGTTTCCGAGTTGTGCGTCGCGCATCGTTATCTAAGGTTTCTCACGAGTGCGTTTATTCTTTCGATCTTCTCGCTGAGCAAACGTTTCTCCGCGTCCAGCGCTGTTCTCGTCGAGGCGAGCTCAAATCTCGTCCGTTCCAAATTCATCACCTCTGACCTCAAACAATTGGATTCTGCCGCCAGTTTTGACATTTGGCTCGTCAAAATTCGTTGCTCCGTCGCTTTTTCTGAAATTGAATATTTTAAATTTAATGATGCAAATGAATTTAAGTATCAGAAGTCTTTTTACAAATTAAATGAAATTATAATATGACATGTTAATAAAATAAGAATTAAACGTCATAATTTGTAGTCGTTTACCTTTGGAATATTCGAAATAAGCCTGCATGATTTCTTCTATCCCTTTCCACCGAGGTTTTTGCGTTCTTTCGTTGCTCGCGCTCTCGCCGTTTTCTCGAAGGTCGAGAATTTTGCACTGAGGCCTATAACCGTTCTCTCCGAGGGTCGTCAGGACGGGATAGTAGTTCGTCATGTAATTCGGAACGAGTGGTGGTAGCGGAGGCGGACGCTCGGATGTTTGCTTGATTCTCACTCGGTCCAGAAGTCTCATCTTTTGGGCAGGCCTTGGCGAGGCTGGTGGATTCGTCGAGTAAGCTTTCGCAATTTTGTCGCAATAAGCAGTCACTGTATTCGTACTTTTTCTCTTTTTACGATCTTTGAGTACGTATTGCCAGCACTCTTCCGCTTCTGCAAAAAAATAAACATTGTAACGTGCGTCTAGAAACATTCTTGGTTGTGGTTGCAACTCAAAGCACTACACATAACGCTTCAGAGAAAAAATAAAAAAATTACCATCACGCTTTTTCGGAGGCATTACGTCCAGACCTATAGTTTTGAGAAAACCAACTTTGGGCGTGAAATCCGAGGACTGCAACAATACATCAGGATGCTCGCGTGGTACAGGCAGAGCCGACTCCACAGGTTCTTCCGATTCCAGGGGAGAATCCGGTGGATCGGGATTCAATTTGTACCTTTTCTCAGCTTTGTACAATTCGATTTCTGCAATGACCAAAAAAAGATTCATTTTACAAATACTGTAAACGTGGATTAAAAGAGAGGAAAAAGTCAAGGCAAGGGTCTGACCGTTTCTTGTGCTGAGGGTGGTGAGTCCAAACATAGCGAGGAAAGCCAATTTTTGTTCGGAGTAACGTGGCTTCGCCGGTGGACCTTTCGTGATCCAAATGTCGACGTCCCTGGAGTCATCCTCGCCCTCGGAGTCGGAACTACAGGCTAAACCGGAATTCCGTTCTCTCTTACGCTTGCGTCTTTTCTCAGCGAGATCGAGGCTCGATGTTACTATTTTTGGTTTATCAGGCACAACGAAGGACGACCTGTCGTCCACTCTCGTGGAATCTTGCTTAATAAAATTTTTACCAAATTCTGGAACGTTCAGTACGGCCGTCTCGCATTTGACCTCGGTCAAGTTATTGCACTTGTCGGTATAACAGAACGAATTCTTGGTGCTGTCGCTCAGATTTGAGAAATTCAATAATTTCTCCTGATATTTGGGTATCTGGAGCAGAACGTTGGACACGTTCTGGCAAGTACGTAAAATCTCTTCGGATTCGATGCCTGGAATGGTCTGCGACGTTTCGAGCGTTTTTGGTATCGACTCGTTACCGATAAATTTAAAGGGCTCGTACGGCGGCAAGCTTGTCGCGCTGTTGCGATCATTTTGCGTTTTTGCTTCGAGCTTCATTTTGTCATCAGTCTCATTCAGCTTTGACTCTGAAACGGACGAAACATTCTGGCTCTTTTCTTCGCTGGGTTGCGTCAGTGAGAACGCCTTCTCGATGCTTTCCCCATTGTTGCAAAACGTCAAAGATTGCTGACTCGTTGGAGATTGACGGGCGAGCGCCTCGAGCCTCGCCTTCTCGTTGTTCACGCTCACTTTATTGTTCTCCCTGACAACGTCCATTATACTCTTGTAATTGGAATTGACGATTCTCGGCGAGGAGCTCGTTACATTGTTATTTGTGTAGTAATTGACGCTGGTGCTCGTTGTTGTCGTCGTCGTTGTCGTTGTCGTCGTTGTTGTCGCGGTCGTCATCGTCGTCGTCGCCGTTGTCGTCGCTGTCGTGATCGTCGTCGTCGCCGTTGTAAAATGATTGACGTGATGAGCATTGTGTGACGCGAGCTCGTTCCTCGATGACTGTTGCAAGTCGCTTATTGAATACGAGCTCTTTGTCCCGTTCACGTGGCTATTGCTCGTCGCGTTTACAACGCCCGTCGTGACTATCGGAATATTGAGCTTGGCAGGTTGCATAGGAGGCGTCGCCGAGAATTGAGCCGGCTTGTACAGGCTCGAGACATGAGAAACAGGAATGTGGGAATGATGAAAGCTCGGCGAGGGATACGAATTGACGCTCGTCGCTCTCGAACTCTCAACATTTCCGATATCCTGACCCGGGATCTGATGACCGTTGCTCGTCTTCGTCGTCGTCTCCTGGTTGTTTATTTGATTAACGGCGTTTTGATTGTGATTGTTGATTATCGGCCAGATTTGGGGCTTAGCGCTCGAGCGGAAGGAGTCCTCGAAGGGCCGGACGAAGGCCGGATGCTGCGGCAGGGAGACGGAAGTCGTTGTCGTCGTTAGGAGGGTGGAACCGGAAGTGGTAGTCTGCTGAGGAGGGAGACTCCCGGTGTCTTTGCTTCGGAGAGAATGCGACGGTTTGTGGAGGTGCGGTGGGGTATTCGGAGGTTGAGACGAGGCGATGGGGCTCGGGAGTGTGTGAGTCACGTGAGTCGACACGTGACTCACGTTAGGATTGCTCGGCTGGAGCGGAGGATGAATCAGAGGAGTCTGATGCTGGTAGGCGCTCGTCGTCGTGGAAACGATGCTCTCCCGAGGCCTAATCTCGTTGGGGAGAATCGTTCCGAGGTGCTGACTAGAATGGACGGTACTCGACTGTACCGATGGCGGGGGAAGGTGAAGACTCGGCAGGAGAGGACCGAGATTTGGTATACCGAGGGATTGACCGCTCGGTGAGGATTGGACGGGTAATGCACCAGGATTCAGAGGCGGTATCGAGGCTATCGGAGGAGGACCGATCGGAGGATTCGCCAGGACGCCGGTCGATCCGAGATTGAGACTCCCCGGCAGGTTGCTGTTGACGATCGAAGACGCCGGCATCGGGGACGACGGTACGGAGCAAACGGGATTGTGAGACGAGGCCAGACCGACTGGACTCGCGAACGGCGTTATTCGTGAATGATAAATTCCCTGCTGCTCCGATGGCGACTGGGCGTTATCCTCCTTTCGCTGATTTTTAATGCTCGCCTCGCTTACGTTGTTATTGTTATTAAGCGGTGTGATCGTGCTGCCGTTGCTCGTCGCAACGGGGCGCTCCCTCTCGCCTCGTTCCCTCTCGTTGTGCAACTGAGCCGCTATGGTCGGCTTCCTAGCTGGAACAAATTTCGAACATAGTGCTTGGTAATGCTCCACTACTATCTAGCCTTCAATAAAATTCACTAAGAATTCGTTGAAAAGACAATCTCATTGAAAAAAATCACGTCGTTGGAACGAAAGGGTTTTGCGACTTATTTTTTTATAGAATTTGTTAAAGGAGAAATTGCAAAAATTTGAAAAATATTTCGTTGCCTTCCAACGATCGGGACTTCAAAGAGATTGCTCAACGTTCCTGCTGTCAGATGTTTTTCATAAAAATATGCGGGTCGAATATATTGGAGACTTTGGTGAAATTTTTTTCGTGACACTCGTTTGTGATTTTATTCAAGACTTACCTTCCGAACAAAGTGACGTCGCTCGTAATATTGCGACCGAGTATCGGGGATGATATCTTTAGAAAATTCAAACTGATCTACATGATTATAATTTTTTTTTAAAATAAACCAAATGAATAAATGAAAATATAAGCGTGAAAATAAATACGGACGGAACACCGGAGCGATCGTAATCTCATAATAACTGTGATTCGTTCTTTCCTTCGTTTTTTTCTCGAGAACAAAGTCAACGCAAGAATAACGATGCGTCGATCGTACGAGCGAAATCGCGAGAATCTTCCCTTAAAACTGTTTCAGAAAACGATTCGAGGGTCAAGAATTGTCAATCAGATTTTAATATTGTTTTTTATTCATTGTTTATTTCATTTCATTTTTTTTCGCAATGTTTATTTTCAATTATAGTCCAAATATACATGTTTACATAATAAATTATATAAAAATGGTATAATTTTGACAAATGAACAATGTGTGACAAAGTTATGTACATTGGTAGATTTCAGTCAGTGTGTTAACGAGCAGAGGTATTTTTATTATTCGCTACCATTAATCGAACAAAAACGTTAATTCTTTAAAATCTTTTTTCGACGTTCAATGATTAATTGCGGATTTCTAAAACAGTTGCGGGAACTAACGCAAGAGTGCACAGACCTAATGAGTTCACCGATGTCAATTGTCAATTCCCCGTCAATTATTCATAAAATTGTGACACTCTGAATATAAAAAGCGAAATGAAGTCCTCGTGACGCTGATTCACGGGGTGAATGATGAAAATTTGACGCGTCTACGTAACGAAAGATGAGTAATCGAAAGCGTTTCGTTTGAAAAAATCATTAGGATAACTCGTCGGTATGGTGCACTCTTATGTTCAAGTTGCTCCGATTATTACGTAATTTATTATAGAAAGACAATAAATTTTCAGCGCTGATGTACATCGAGACATTTTCATGGACATTCTTCTTTTCAATTAAAAACGCAATTGATCGTTCGGAACAATGACAATGCACCCAGCAAGAAAAAGGAGAATAAAAGGCGCTGAGGAAACTTTGCTCCAGTTTTAATCTGGGACTTAAAAAATTGTTTGGCGCTCGGACTTCCGGTCGTTCGATCTGGATTATTCACGAACTCGATTCTTTTTTTTGCTCACATTTTGCATTTCAATAGACTCGAACTTGGCTATCTTTGCATTTTTCGATTTATGATTATTTCATTTTCCTTTAGCTAAAACATTTACGAACGAGCTTCGTACCTCGCTTTCCCGCTTAATCTTACGAAATTTCGATGATTCAGAGTGAAAACAACAAAAGAGACCAATAAAGAAGATAAAAAAGGGGATTGGTACACATTTTTTATAAATTCGCAGGAATTTTCAGCGCGTGTGATAAGAGCACACGGAGGCCCCTAGCTCGATCCTCGTATGCGCATATCTAAAAAATATTAAACCTAGTTTCATAAGAAACGATCGGCTATTGTTGTGACTCTCATTATCTCTATATTAAAATTAGAAGCGTAGTACGTTTATTTCCTCATGAAAAAAATTCTTTCGAGTGGATTCGTTAGTTCATCGTTTCGTTTTTCTTTCCCGTTCTCGTACTAATTAAGATCTTTCGATTGTTCGCTCCTTTCACCTGGGGAAAAGACCGTGTTTTTGTTTAAAGCACAAAATTTAACGCGGTTTAATGGAAAAATAATTTTAATCTCTTCTCAGTTCACGACTCATCGAATTCTTCGATCTTTTTTTTCGTTTTTCCGGGTGGAAAGGTTCTTTTCTTGCTGCATGAGAAAACGATCGCTTGGCATATCGGTCCCGATGATAAATGAAACGGAAGCAAAAAAAGAGAGAAACATAATTAATAAGCCAATTAAGTGAGTAGTCGAATATCGGGATAGAGCCACGAACTTAGTGTCACATGTTTTTTTTGTTACTTCTCAACTCATTCACCTTCTTTCATTATTTCTATTTTCTTTGACGTGAAACAATTGATGCTTATACGAGAATGAAAATATGAAGAATGGATAGCATGAATTTGACGATGGCCGGTTAGCCAAATATTTCGCCTTTTATTCATTTATTTAATTTTTTTAATCATGATCTCGTTGCATGAACACTTTTTTGCCCAATAATGATTGAGTTCTCGTTTTTTCTCATGTTATTTTACTCAACATTTCCAAGTCTTGGTATCATAGTGACTTAATAACTCTTTTAATGGTAACTTGACGAGATTTACCAGAGGTTTAACGGTCTTAAGAATATTGGCAGTGAGTTGACTGCAAATTATTTTTCGTACTTCAAGCCCAGAATGTAAATAGATGCAGCTTATGAAAAAATAAAGCTACGGGACAGTTTGAATATTTTTCAACATATTTTACTATTCTCCTGAGTGATTCTTTGGTCGTTGAAATCTCGTGACGAGCGAAGAAGAAAAAAATAAGAACAGAGTGGGCTCGTGAGAAAAATGTTCTGTCTAAATTTGTATCGTTGAAAAGCAATGAAAAAAAATCTTTTTCTCAACATATAATTCTTTGTCGATATAATTTTCGTTCAGGTATTTCTTTCGTCACAAAAAATATAAAAAATTATTTTCCGTTGATATTCAACGATGCGAATTCCGACGGGATTCTGGTAAATCTCGCGTGTATGCGTGACACGTCTCTTTTTCTTTTTTTTTCGTTCAATGGAAGGCAGTGGGGGGTGGAGCGACTCGCTCACCTGCAGTATCGGCGGACGTTGAAGCAGGTGCGGCAACAGGAGCCGTCGATGCTGAATTTCTTGCAGCTCTTCTCCTCTCCTCCTCCTCCCTCAACGCAGCTTGCTCGCGAACTTGCCGAAGCCTGTGTTCCTCCTCTAGTTTCAATCTACAGATATGAAAAATAAAACAATGTTACATTAGAAAAATCGCAAATTTACAAATGCTTGCATATTTTTTAAACCAATAAACGTATAAAATGAAATATTCCAATAATTCTTCAAATTTTAAACTAAATTTTAATTATGTACAATTTTTCATTTTATATAAGTTCTTTTTAGTTCTCTGAGGAATGACAATTTGATCTTACCGTTCATGCATGACCGGGGACATGAGGCCCAGTGAAGCTGGTGGCAACATGTCAGGACTGTATCGCAATCCGTAGAGCGGATACGACGGTATTCCCGGGAACAAGGGTGGTCTTAACATTCCACATCTCTCCAAGTACAAATGTTCCTCTAATCTGTAAACAAGAATAACAAAAGGATTAATTTTCCGTTCAATTATCACTGCACTCGAGCAAACAGAGGTACTTTCAGACTCTAAATGGAAATGACGGTGATTTCCTTTACGTCTCAAGTTTTTATTTACGTAATGAAAGGAATAGTGACCTATAAGCGTGCTGGAGATGCGGCGGTGGGTAAAGACCATGATGATAAGGAGTGTAGGCCGCAGGATCGAGAGCGAAGGCTGGTGGTGCGTGCGCGGGATGATGCTCCGGCCGATAAGGCTGAAAGCCGGAACGAGCCAACAACTCGGAAGTAGCCGATGTCACGCTGTGCTTGCTGTTTTCCGCGGCTCTCGTTGTTGTGTACATTGACGGGATTTCCTCTGGACGACGTTCGTGAGTCGTACGTTCCTGGAAACAAAAATATATAAAATTAAAATTTTTAAGCAATTTTTGATAAAACCTCATAAAACTTATAAATTAAGGTTAAAAAATTATAAATTAGGTAAAAAAATCATAATTCTTCAGTAAATTTTCTGTTCAAAAATTTTTTCACGATTATTAAACTGTAAAAGGTTCACGGATTTGTGACTGAACCGCCGTAACTGAAAATCGAAGATTCTGGCGGCCAATGGGATCGCGATGAAAATAGAGTCAAAGGGAAAATAGGGACGAAAAAGGGGAAGAGAGAGGCAAGCCAGGGAGATCAAGAGGCCGATGGGAATTTGGTAATGTTGGAACATCTCCGGTGCTCTTTGATCTTCCGATTATCGCAAGTGAGCTTGCCTTCACGCCGGAATGAACTACCTTTTTCATCCCACAAAGATTGGAGGCTCAGCTTTAGGGATGATAAAAAACTCTTCGTTCCAAAGCGTTTTCGCCCAAAGAAAAGCAAAGAAACAGAGACGAACTTTCAGATTGCAATTTTCTCCCATCCCTCCGTCAAGCTCGTTATTTTTTTTATCTTTATTACACCGTAAAACGTTGGCCCGCATCGCGAACATTATACTTTTAGAATTTTTAATTCCACCGTATTTTTACTCAAGGACGAGAGAATCTTAAGGTAATGTCAGAGGAATTTTTAAAATATCTCGTCATGTGAGATATCAACGAATTTTCTTCACTTCGTTAAATTTTTCGTCTTCTGAGGCATTGACAAAATATAATAATCGAATATTCTATGTCGAATAAAAAATTCAATAGCCACAGTTCATTTTCATACTTTTGATGGTAATTTCTTTGAGTTGTTATTATGTGAAATAAGAATAACCCCTTTTTAACAAACTTGATTGGAAAGAAGCGAGTGTATTTTTTTTCAGCTGTCAAGAAAGTTTTTTGATCATGATTTTTCGAGTCCCGAAAAGTTCAAGCCGAGGTCACGGGAGTCATGGGAACGTGCGATCGAGAATATTTCCAGCGAAGCGAAAATTAATTCAATCTTTTATTTATCAATCGAGATTCCAAAGATAAAATATTCAAGTGAACAATTTATAATTTTTCTGATCTTGGAATGAAGTATTGAATTAGCTCGCATTCGATCATTTTTGTGTTATTTTCTCTCAAAGGTCATCTACTATTTAAAATAAGAATAACCCCGTTGAACTTGATTAGAAAGAAGTTTGTAAATTTTTTTGCACAGCTGTGAAGAAAGTTGTTCCGATCGGTGGATGATTCTCGAGCCTCGAAAATTTGTAGCTGAGGTCACGGAGAGTGTCATGAGAAAGTGCGATCGAGCGTCTTTCCAGTGAGCCGAGAGAAATTAAATGAAATGAAGGAAGGTGCAATGATCGGAAGAAACGGGTATTCCGTCACGGGAGCGAAAATTCCGTCCGGTTCGAGGTTAAGGGGCGTTTATCCGTTAGGGGTGAACTGACCTTGGCAGGTGAGGGTCCTCTGACGAGAGGAGGTGGCGCCCGATTTTTCGGGCTCGCTCGGGGCTCCTCTTCTTGAGGAGCCGGTCCCGCCTGCTTCGCGAGATTCCTCAGAGCGGCCGCGAAACTCCGACTATTCTGTTGCCCACCTGGACCTGGACCCGGCGTGTGACCGGCCGGTAACACGCCGGAACTTGGTCTGTGAGATTTTCCGATCGCCGTCGGTTGCCCTTTCGTGTTTCCCGCCTGAAGTCCTGCAACATTACACAAAAACAAATTAACTATTTTTTTTCTCAAATCGCAAAATTTCATTTTCAAAATTCAATTTAAATTTCAAATATAAATTATTTTCAAATTGCCGTTTTTTTTATAATTTATAACAAATTCTTTATAACATGCGGAAATACATTTTCAAAATTTCTGTAATCTTTTTACTTATTTATAAAGATTAACAGTTATTCTCTTTTTATTTTTTAAAAATATAATGCTAAAACGCATTTCTGAAATTTTTGCTTCGACACTTTTTGACAGAACGATTCATCATGAAAAAATAAAAGATACAGATAGATTATTTTTGTATCAAAATCGACTCATCACTTCCGTATTATTTTTGTTTTAGCGACACGCAGAATCGAATAACGAAAAATTTTGTCGAATTTCTCCAATACTTGAAACTTCTGGATCCTTTTTATTATCCCTCTTGATGATCAAATTGTGATCAATCATGAGGTAGTCGAATATTAGATAAAATAATTCTCGATTCAATATCTGTGCGATAAAACGTTATCAAACACAACTTCGACGTACAAAAATAAAACCATTTCCTCATTGTTCTTTCATCAACAATTTTTATTTTTATTATTAGTATTTTTATTCTTCTAAAACGATCAAGTAACCATAAATCGTGATATGATTGGGGACGGAAGAAAATAATTCTTGACTCGATGTTGGCGCGATAAAAAAAATATGAGCAAGGAGGGTCGTTCTTTCGTGGTGAAAATAAAAGAAAAGAGGGAAAAACGCGCCGTATTCCCAGTGTGGGAAAGATAACACCGGAAAAGGATTAAGAAAAACGTTGCTCTGCCGTGGCAGGAGAGTTTTTGACTCCGCAGCTCGAGGAAAGAGAAAACTAAAAGATTTTTGTCGGAGTTTGCAGGATTTTATTCTGCGGCGTTAAAGATAAAAGTATGAGGATTATATAACGAGGGTTTACTTCGGACAAGACTACGGCGAGAGCCAGAGGTTGGGGTAAAAAAGAGAGAAACATGAGAAAAAAGGAGACTGAAAAGCAAAACCGCGGCATTAAGGGAAATATCGTTGAGATTTTTTTTTCATCTTTTCCATTAAAAAATCGTTTGAGAAAAATTTCAAGTCGTAAGAACGTGCGGAAAATATTGTTTTATGCGGTTCCAAAAAAAGGAAGAAAAATTCTGAAAAAGAAAATTAAATTCTCATACTTGATCACTTTTACATAGACAAAATGTGATTTACAGAAAAATATTGCTTGGCTCCGTTAGCTGTAGATTTGATTCCAAGAATTAAAAAAAATATGAAAAAGCAAAACAGTCGTGAACATTTTTTTCTGTTGCTAAATCATTTGAAAAAAAAAGCTTAATTGTAATAACGAAACGAATATTTTTTTGATAATTCTTGAAAAAAATCTTTTTCGAGAGAAATCCTAATTGCGTTCATCCCGAAAAAAATGCGATTACGAGAATTTTTTTTCTCGTTAAATATTTTTTTGAGAAAATACTTAATCGTAATAACGTGACGAAAATATTGTATGATAATTTCTCGAAAAAGAAAGTTGTTTGAGAGAAAAAATTAGTTCCGCTGATCCCAATGTAGATTTGACTGTGGGAGGGTGGAAAAAAGGTCCGCGTGTAGGTGGAACGAGTACGTGTAAAGAGTGGGAGAGATAGCCGTAGGTCGTGCGAGTCTTCAAAGGGTGACGAGGTGCTCCGGGGCTGGGTTTTAAGCAGCTTACAGTCTGTTACCATGGTAACACCACAGAGCTAAGAGACACGAGTTCAGTAGCCACGTTTTGTGTACAAGAAACGCGTGTGAGTCGATATTTCCTGCCTGTGTGCCGAGATGTAAGCGCGGTCTGAGGATCTGCCTTCGGCCACCTCTCTCTGATGGCGCGCCAACCACCATTTTTCCCCCTCGAGTCCCCGGAATCCTTTAAGGATTACGTCACTAACTCTGTTTTTACGCGAAATTGTTTTAGCCGTGTTAGAGTCACGTATAATGGATGCTTCCGATGTTTAATCCCGTCGGCGAGGATCTCTTTAACCAATTTTCATCCTCCATCGTGTCCAGAGCTCATTCTGAAAAGAACTCGATTTTGTGCCTCTGTTGATAAATTCCCATCTCCTGGTCGCAGAAAATAATTTTCCAGGTATATCGGAGAAAATTATAAAAAGGGGCTTTATAAAAACGCTCCAATAATAGTCTCATTTTTTCTAATGAATTGAAAAAAAGTACATAAAAAAATTTAGTTCACGATTCGTTAAAGTGTCTGAAATTTTTTATTTTATTTTTCGTAATGAATCGCGACAACTGGAGACTCGAATAAAAAGTTACTGTAGAAAAGAATGACAAAACAAGATGAAGCATTCCAAGAATGTTCTGACTGAAAATATTTTAATTATACATTTCATTTTGTGCAATTTGCAAATACTTGAAATTCGCAGGAAACCATAATCGTGTATATATGGAAATTCAAGAAAATTAGAAAAAGAAAGTCTGACTGTATAAATACGTTTGTGAATTGTTGAACAAATAATAAAATATATTCGGTCCCTCATTAAGCCGTTCTTCATTCTTTTTCTCCATTCCTCTCGTTTCCATAGAACTTCCATACACGTGTATAATGTGAAAAATATATATGCAAAGACAGAGGAGATAGAAAGAGAGAAACGGAGAGAGACGCAACCGGTCGTGAAATTCACGAAGGAATAAGCGTCACGTAGTCGACGGGGTGAGTTTTGAGGTTTTGGGTTATGCGAGTGGCCAGTATAATGCGTATGGAGAGAAAAAGAGCCCTTACGAGTCCCTTGACATTTTGCCAAGCACCCCCATTGAATCACCATATAAATGACTCGGAGCCCCGTCGAGTTCTCCTCGGCGACGGGGGGGGGGGGGGGGGGGGGGAGGGGCACCCCCTGCCCCGCCCAAACCCCAAAAATACTTTTCCTTTTTCTTTACACACACACGCGAGTATATTCCGATAAAAAAATATTTGAAATAAACATCCATTATCGGTAAAAGTAATTAAAAATTTTCGCATTTTATTCTTTATAATATTTAAAAAACACGAATAATTTGTGTGTGTGTGAATTTTAATTGGAGTGTGAACGGAAGTAAAAATTTTTGAAAAGTAATCGAGATTTTTTTTTCGTTAAAAAAAGAGGTTCAGGTTTGAATTATAAATCGTTTTTCTCAAAATTCACAAGTCACCCGGTACATGTGTGTTGGTAATAAATGTATGTAGTTGTAATGGAGTATATACATATGAATATTGGAGCAAAGGGATTTAACATGAACGCTCTTCGTTGGAGGTACGAGAGCCCGTGGAATTTCCATATTAATTCGTTAGATCGCAAAACGTGACAGGAATCCACGATTTAATAACGTTTTGTTCGAGCTCCGGTCGTCGCTCGCCGGGCGGTTCGCTTCTCACCCCGCGACTCGAGTCTCCGGTAATCCGTGCTCTCTTCCGTGCGCCCGATTCTCTCTTTTTCTCCTGTGTCACGAACGATATGAAAAGCCGCGACGGGAAAAAATTATCAAGGAGAAAAAAGAACGATTCGTTCTTGCGGAAACGACGCAGCCGAGTCTGCGCCAAGGATGCATTGATTATATGCTAAAAAACTCCTTTGAACGAATCACTAAATGTTCGATAAAAATATCTCGCGAATTCGAAAAAAAAAAATTCAGCTTATCGAATTCTCACTTTTTTTAAAATCAAATATATTGAAATTCAATAAAAATAAACGAACAAATCCATAATATATGCACTGGGAGTAAATAAAAAAAAATTATCCAAGTGTGATGAAAGATCAAAAATCATATCGCGAATTGCAATTTAGTCCGGAGCGAAATTTGAATGGTACAGAGATTATTTGAAACCAGGGAGCAATTAATCGTATCGTCAGAGGGAGAGATCTGAAAAGCTCGATGGGTTTACAAAAGGCGTTAAAAAGGCAGAGTCGGCGGTTGGGTCGAGAGGCTGATTTTCGTAACGCAATCACCGGGGTATGGAAATATCGATCGGATCAACATTTTTGCACGTCGACTCGGGGAATTAGCGGCGTATTATCAGTGATTGGTGACGAGACGCTTGCGCGTTGAGTCTCGCGGCGCGCCCTCTCCTTTCTTCCCCCGTCCTCTCCGTTTCTTTGTTCCACGCGCTCGGCGCTATAAAAACTCGTTTCGATTTCAGCAAAAGCGACCAACATCACGAGCCAGCGTTCTCACAAAGCCACCACTCTTTTTTTTTCCAACCCCCGTTTTTATTTATTTTTCTTTTTATTCCCGCAACGATTTCATTTCAATTATAGTCGCGAAAGTTGGCTCGCGCAAACAGGCAAAAGCTCTCTGATCCGCCCGGAGCATCGAGTCCGATTGCGGTGGCTCATCGACCACCGCGAAATACAAATACAACCCACATGCGAGCATGTTGCCTCTAAAAGCGTCATTTTATTTTATTTACATCCTTTTTTTTCTCTCTTATTTTTTTTATTTTCTCTCTCGCTTCATTTTCGTTTTATTTAATATTCATTATTCTAAAAGCGTGCATGTTTATAGCTCTCGGAAATACATAAGATCACTCGATTCATGAAATTCTGTGAATGCTCATCTCCGCGACTGCAGTAACGGCTCTCGTCGCGTTTTCCAGAAAATCGATGCACGCCAGTTTTGCACATGATCGTAGCAATGAACTTAGCAAGTTCACTGACACATGAGCCACGATCGGAACGTTTGTGAAAGCAGCTTCGGAAGTTAGTCTGCAATCTTCGAGGACTTAGAAGCCATTTTCCAAGCTTTTAATGCTACCTATTTTCTTAGGAAAAAAAAATTACTGTGGTTTCTCTCGAGCGGTACGAAGATGGAGAGAGAGGGAAAAAAAGAATTGACGGTGCGACTCGGGTCATGCGACCAAGTGGCCCCCGATAGGCTTCCGAGGGTTAAAGTGGCAAAAATAAAGGAAGCGAGAGCAGGTTTTATTTCGCATTTGGTGGTAGGCTCTGAGGATAATGCATCGCCGGAGCTTCGAGAAAAAAATGCGCTCGATTCGTACTACTTAAGAGGTAACACGAGTTTGCGAATGGCTTCGCTGAAAATCCTCTCGATTCGTATATAAACCGTGGAGAAAAAGTTTTGGCCCTCTTTTCGTCACTTTTTACGTAGATGAGAATTTTACGAGATAGATTTGAGGGTCCCGCAAAGTTTAACGCTTCGTAAACTTCGGAATGGCGATACATTAAATCAAAATTGGTTTCGACGTGATAAAAAATTCTTCGGTACACTGCAGACACTTTTGGAAAAATCATTTCCCGGAGTAATTTTGTTTAACGGAATAAAAAGAAGGACAAAGTTCGAAGAGAGAAATGAGAAAGGCAAATGCAAAGATTTTCTTGAAATTCTTGACTTCCGAGGGAGTTTTGTCCTTCTTTTTATTCAAGTCTTTTACTCGTCTCGAGCGTACTGACTTCGTTTACGAGACTTTTTTATTCGTTCATTCTGTTGCCAAAAAGCTTTCTCGGGACTCTGTGCACTTTGAGCGGTGAAAAAAAAGAAGAGAAAGAAAACTTGAAGATCGAGAACTCGACGAGTCGTTTGTTTGTTGTACATCCGTTCCGCTGCCTTGAATTTTCCCATCGCGGTTTTATCCCCGTACGCGCTTTACCCTTTTCGCCCTTTTTCACTCTCTTGGCAAATTCAGCGAGTAAACACTTCAACGACGGACGCCTTCATTACGAAAGTTTAGCCTCCCGCGCTGCGAGGAAAAGAGAAACTTTCATTTGCTCAAGGTAGAGAGCACAGTCCGGCGAGCAAAGTCGGACACGAGCTTTTCCGCTGAAATAACCCTTTCTTATCTTACCTTCCGGCTTTTTGTATAAACAAAACTCAAAATATATATGAAAATTTTCCTTTCGCCTATTCACCCTTTCTTCTTCCTTTCTCTTCAATTCTATAGAGAAACAAGATTCGCGTTTTAATGTTCGAACCAAATAAAAGTAAATTTTTCTTCTTTTTGGCACAAAAAAATCCATTTCCGGAAACTGTAAAAAAATTGAGATATAGAACGTGAAAATTGAAACGACTTTTTAGCTCTGAACTTTTTTTATTTTTGACGTTTCAAAAAACAGTTAAAATCTTTTCAGTTTTTTTTATTCCATATCGAATGACCTGAATCCTCTTGAATCCTTTTTCACGTGTATCGATGGTCAACGTGACAACTGGAAGCTTTTCCGTTTTTCGAGACCTGTTTTATATCTTCAACCTGTCTTGGAGAAAAGGAAAGTGAGATGGAAGCTGGAGAAAGAAGATTCTCGAGGAGGAAAAAGAGGGTGAGAAACGTGGGAGCATAACTTTCGTCACGTTATACAGAAAAATGTGCAGACGTACGTCTCTGTGACGGGACTCGTACTTCCTGTTTACCATTCCTCGCGGGCGTTTCTCACCGAGAAAAGGAAAAAGCCCGAAGCGAGGACGCTCAAGAGGCGAGCAAGGAGCAATATGTTTTCTCGCGGAGCCTCCAATTTCTTCGGTAAATATATAACTCCGCTCACACAAAACGAATCTCTCTGTAGAATTTTTCCCCCTCGTACCTCCGAGTGTCAAATGTCAAGAATCGACGAGTCCATTGGGAATTTCAACCTCCCCGGGCGCCGATCCTCGTCCAACTTTCGTGAACCGGAAAAACTTGGCTCGGGATAGAAAATTCCCGCGTCGATAAATTCGTGACGGAGGGAATAAAAATGTATTAAACAAATTGGTCTATTTGCTAAATTATGGAAACGATTTGTTTTGTACGTCCGTTACACGATGTAAACACCCCGACGAGTATAAAGCGCGTACGCGTGCTTTTTATACCGATCGATATCCTGGGGAGCATTACGATAAAAAATTTGTTCACCCGACATGAGTAATTTTCTGTAATTACTTCTTTTATTCAGTGCGGAATCGTGTCGGCGGGACTGGGGAGACTTTGCTCTTGGCGATTAATCCATCGAAATGAAATCGTCAATTGAGAGGGAAAAGGGGAAGAGAGAAAAGAAAGGAATGGAAAGAGGAAAAGTTGATTCAGCGGGGGGGTAACAATATAAAAAAGTCGAAGGAGCGTCGTGGTCGGCGCGTTGTCGTCGTCGTCGTCGCCGACGAGGGCGAAAGGGAGCGAGCCAAGTCTGTATTTCTCTCTAGGGTCGAAACGGAAAGGATCGATACCGTCGACGAGCCGTGTCTGACGGCTAAACTTTTTCAACTCCGTCGAGGGGTACTTGCACAGAAGCGGCTCTCATTGCTCTCTTGCTCTCCCTTCTATATATATCCGTCTCTTTTGTGCGTCTTCGCTCCTTTGTTCCCAAGACTCGGCGAACCAGTCCTTCCGAACCGGCAAAAACAAATCTTTCCATTCCGATAATCCTTATTCAAACGTCTGTATATATTTGCACTTAAATGTCTGCGCATCATCGCTAGAGTCAATCTTTTGACTTCTCATCACCGTCGAGGCTTTTTCCCATCACCGAGGCTTTTGCGTCTCTCATCGCTCGGGAAAGTGTCTCGCGGATTCGTTATTTCGCGATTAGTTCCTGTTTTCAATCGAGAGAAATCGAGATGAAAGCTCGTTGGAATTTTTAATGAGAAACGCGCGGCGGGTGCCGTTGAACGCGGAGAGGGAAAAATATATACGAGAGGGGTGGGATATCTATGGGGTGTCGAGAGGAGAGAAATGATGACAAACGAACGTGGCCAGTGAGCCAGAAGCGAAGAGAGAGGTTGCACCCGGAATAATCGACGCGACAGTTAACGGTACGGAGCGCAGCAATCGGCAGTCTCGTTACCACCAGCTCGTTAATTAACCGCGATTACCGAGGCGATGGTGCGAGCGATAGGACGCGACCTCCTCTCTTACTCCGAAACCCTCTAAATTTCCCTCCCCAAATTTTTCATGAAATTATTTCACGCTGCTCGCACCCCTCGACGCTCTGCTTTTCAGCGGCAATATTTCGTCGGAACATCCACTCACGATCGACACTCGAGCATCAAGATTGAAAGCTCATTCCCCTTTTCATAATAAAATACATATTAATTCTTTTTCACCCTCGACCTTTCCTGCCTCTTCAGAGGATGATAAGACTATTTTTTTAATAAAAAAAATAACCAAGCACTTAATAATCTTACGTTTTCCTTTTTTCCGGCCAATAATTAATTCATGAGAGAAAAACGGCGGTATCTTCGAGAAAATAATGAAATATTCAAGACTCACCAATCTCGAGAGATTACTTAATCGTTTTTTTAATGAATACACAAACGTACCTGAAACAGAAAAAAAAAAATTTTGTTAAAAACGTGATTTAGATTGAATTTCAGGCAAGAGATGAAGATGTGGAAGTGAAAATTCGAGAGATCGCGAAATGCTCGAGCGGAAGTTTTAGGTTTATTTCAGACGGATGCGATAGCAAAGTCGATGCAAATATCCAGGGTAAAAGATATATATACGAGGGTATTAGGTGTGAGTACTCGTGTGCTAAATATAGAGTCATGAGCCGAGGTTGTACATATTCCACAAGCAAGCCACATTGCTCGCATCTGTCACAACAGACAGACAGGCAGACGCGCATCGAATCGCGAGTGAGCGATTTATCCAGCCCCCGTAAATTTGCCAATTAATTGCTGACACGAATCGAGCACACGCGAGACAGCGAGGAGTGAAATATTTATTTTAATCATGTCCCCGGAGGGGATGAAATGAAAGGGGAAAATTTCAATTTTCACATTATTGGAAATAAATATATTTTCGCCTTCACATCCTCAACGGAAAAATGGTAAACTTTTTTTTTTCGTGAAAAAATAATAAAATCAATGACAAATATCGTACATCGAGTAATTGTCAGGTGCGCTCGAGATATTCGTGACAGCTCTCGGGTGCTAAAGGGAGCGCGGAAAATAAAGAGAAAAATAAATAAAAGCGTATATTGTTTTGAGCAAGGAAGTAAAACGACTGTTCGAAGAAAATGTGTATACGGAATTGGACGAAACAGGGAGTTTGTGCAGCGTTGAGTCGCCAATTCCACGTAACTCGAACGATATTATCGTCGAGATGATTGCACGGAATACACGCAGACATTGAGTAGTTCTGAGCTCGGAATAGAGCTGATTGTTGGAAAGGGAGGAGGAGGAGGGTGGGGTGGGGGGCAGAGAGCGGAGGGGGGAGGGAGGGACGCGAGGGGCCGAGTGCAAAGTGCACATTTGTCTTAATGGCTGTATGCGAAATGTTCGGTTGGGTCAGAGTCTCGCGAACGCTCGACTCGTGTGTCACGATATCACTTAACCCCCTGGGGGTAGATCGATAAAACTTTGGCTTTGCAAGCACGCACGACACACTCTCCACGCTACTTCGTTATTTATAATCCTCCGCTAACACGAGAGAGACCACGATGCAAAAGCGAAAACAATTATTTCAAGGATCGCAGTAATTCCGAGGGAGTCGTGACGAATCTTCCGAAATTCCGGATGTGTCGCATGTACCGACGTTAAAAATAAATTCATTGATCTATTTTTGAATTTTCGCACGAATTATCACACGGATCAGGGAATTTGTCTTGTAAAATTTATCTCTGTAGGATCAGAAATTTCGTGAGACTTTTCTTGCCATTTTTTATATTTAATTATTATGTAAACGATTATTGATGATAAATGAATAAAAAAATTTTTATTATTTTTTTCGATGTTCGAACAAAAATTTGTATTGTGACAATTTTAAAAAAATGGCCAGAGGCTATCGAGTGAGAAAATATCGGCAGTGATATTCAGTATCGGAGGAGGGAATGAATGAAAGGGAGTCAAATGTGCACGTAGAGCGATGCTTTTCGAGGCTGTCAATATGCCATCGACATATCGTGAGTGCGCCGTCGATAATCGAATTTGTCCGTGACAGAGAGCGGGCTAACGGGATAGTCCTCTAGCAATTCTCCTGACACTTGGCCAGGCACGAAACTGAAGAGAGATAGAAAGAGGGTGAAAGGATGAGCGCGGATCGATTTCCATCATGAACGGAGAGGGCGCAAGTGGTGCGATTTAACGAGTAAATTGATTGGAGCTGAAGCCTCGCCGTCACTCAGCTATTCGCAATACGCGTTCACTTGTACACAGCTCCGATAACATTATTTTTTACATAGGTACATGGAATACAAAAAAACAACACCAAATTTATGAAATTGACATTTAATTAGCACTTAAAAAGCAACGAATTCGTATGCGGTTATTATCGCGATCGTCATACTTTTCGGTCAAGCGCCAATGAATTTTTAGAGAGCGATAAATCAAATTAACTACGATCAAAATAGCAACAAAAATTTTCGCAAATGTGCAAAATATTGACAATGCCGGTTTAAAAAATGTTTTTTCTTTAATTTTTTTAAATGTATACATTTTTCATTCAATAATTAATTAGCGCTCGGCTAAAATCTCGAAATTACTTCTTTTGAATAAGATTTAAAAATTTTAAATAGCTCTTACACACGATCTTTTAGATCTTGGTAAAAAGAAGAAAAAAATTGCAAGTACCGAGGCGCACTTTAGTTAATTTCTCGACATAAGCATTCGCGGTAAAATTCTGAGACGAGAAAAATATCATGGTCGGATATGCAATATGTACTCATGGATGTATTACGCGCTAATTCACGCCTCGATGCCCTCGTATATATACATTTATGTACCGATCCCGAACAAGTCAAGCTGTTCTCATGTCCCGGCCAGTTTGTCGTCGCGGTAATTGATTTATACTCGGCCTTTGATGTAAACACGGCGCTTCCACGAACTTCCATAATCGAGAAACGTCAATCCTGTCTTTGTCTCTCGATCCAAAGGCTCGTAGCGCAACCGAGCTTTTTGAAAATATGAAATTTATGCGTCTGGATGTATTTCTATGTACATACAACCTCATTTTTTTCGATTTTCATTTAAAGTCACGAGTATTTTAATTTTATCAAGAGAATTCGTATTATTTTTGAGAAATTATATAAATTTTATTTATAGAATATCATTAACAGTAGTATCGTATTTTTTTTGTAGATTGCACGATTATTTACGATATTGTAAATTCCCTTATTCTAATTTTTCAAAATGTTTTTTTAAAGTTATTGGGGCGACGTGTCGTCATATGTGAAAATTTGGAAATTCTTTAATATTATCGTATTGCTCAATTGCGAATTCTTTCCTTAAAATTTTGAGTTTATCGCAGTGATTTTTCAATCTGTATCGAAAAAGATTTCGAAAATATTTATTTTCAAAGTGATAAGAAATGACTGATAATTTTTGAAGTTGGTTGTCTGATGTTTTGGTTAAATGAAAGGTGAAAATGAGAGGGAGGTATCGCAGGGAGTACGGGAAATGAGAGAAATCTCGGATTGTCGAAAGGAGAGGCAGAGGAGTCCTCATCGCGAGTGTGCGATATCGCGCGGGTTTGGGCTTTGGGGTAGAATAAGAGAAGGAGGGAGGAGATATAAAGGGGAAACGGAGAGGATGGAAGAGAAAGGTTCTCGTTCCATCCCCTTTGAGCTTTTCGTATCACCGACAGCGAAGCGCTATTCTCTATCTCTCTCTCTCTTTCTCTTTCGATCTCTTTTTCCACGCCGACGCTCGTCAGGTTTCCATGGTAACGGGAGAGAGAGATTCTCCCGAATCGACGGGAAGCGGGCAAAGGCGACGATTCCTGCGAACGCGCGAGCCATGCCAATGCGCTCATTGCTTCATTCCGCATCCTCCATCTTTCGTCGTCCAACACCCGTGCACAAATCTCTGCGAGCTTTATTTACTTCCACGTATTTCCGAATGAAAAAGAACCAAAAGTCGTGCAGTCGTTTGCGAAAAAATTTTCTATATTATTTCCTGCACGATATTTTCCAACGATAAGAAAATCATATGCAAATATATTTCCCTCATTCGAAAAAAAAATCGTGGATAAAAAAAAATTTCATCCACGAATGTTGAATATTTTGTTGTCCACGATGTCAAATGGCACGATGCATCCGTGTACAAAAATTCTTCATAATAATTATTGTGTATACGGGAAGAAAATAACGAATGTAATTCGTTGAGCGGAGAATTGGCAGAGTAATTGAAGCGCACGCACGACAATGAAAATTAATAAGAGTCGTCGTCTCGAGTAGCGAAGATGAGGAGATGAGGTTGTCGGTGGTAGAGAGAGAGAGAGCGACGAGGATAAAAAGTGGCGCATCGATCGGGCCCCTCTCTATCTTTGTCTCGACGGTTCGTCGAATGCTCCGAGTGTACGGATCGCGCGGTCCGCAAGGTTCGTGACTGAAAAGAGGAGGAGGGAAAGAAAAAGAGGGAGAGAGAGAGAGAGAGAGAGAGAGAAAGATCGAAGCGGAATGGTGAAGGACGTGCCGAAGAATTTCTCGCGTCGACGACCGTAACGAGGGTCACGACAGCGCCTTTAGCTCGATGCTCCGAATCAATTTAGCGAATCTCGTGCAACTCGAGTGAAACGGACTATGCGCTGAGAGGAGAGAAAATTATAAGGGCATCGAGAGAAACTCCGGTAGCCGGAGTATTTCTCGAGTTTGAAGAATCGTATCGAAAAAAAAAAAATAACGCACGACGAGGACGAGGAGAGATGATCGGAGGGGTGAACCTTGGATGAGCAATTAACCCCGGAAAGGACGATATCTCGTCGTGAAGATGCGTGTGGCCAATCACTGCAGGCTCTACCGTATATCTTCCTGTATACGATTCACTATTAATGCTCCGATCTACGCTCATTTCGTCTTTATTTTTTGTCCTTTTTATTCATCCGTGTGAATGGTCGTCGTGAGAGGGGGGCGCGTGTGTGTGACACAATTGGGGAGGGCGATGAGGGCAGGGGGCAAGTTTAACGAGCTGGCTAAGCCGATGACTCTCGGAGTCATGACAACGCGCAAGCCGAGGTCAACTAGTGCCAATTGGTGCCAAGCATGTCAAACGACACCAATTGCCTGTTGGGAAACAAACGGGGCTCCGTACCCTGGCTCTCGTCTCTCGCAAACTCCCACTGATGTCCATCAAAGTATTATTCAAATTGAACTATTTCAGCAAATGGGGGAGTTTAGAAAAATTTGTGACCTCTCGGTGGGATTAGAATGTCTGATGTTGAGAAACATTGAGAAGAGAAACTGTAGGATGCATTTGAAATATGTGTGAAATTTCACTCCGAAAACGGTGATAAAAATGTTCCACTAAATCTTGAGCATTGAGACAGTTTCTGATGTCCATCAAAATATTATTCAAATTGAACTATTTCAATAAATAGGCGAGTTTAGAAAAATTTGTGACCTCTCGGTGGGATTAGAATGTCTAATGTTGAGAAACATTGAGAAGAGAAACTGCAGGATGCATTTGAAATATGTGTGATATTTCACTCCAGAAACGGTGATAAAAATGTTCCACAAAATCTTGAGCATTGTGAGACAGTTTCTGATGCCCATCAAAGTATTATTCAAATTGAACTATTTCAACAAATGGGCGAGTTTAGAAAAATTTGTGACCTCTCGGTGGAATTTTAGAATGTCTAATGTTGAGAAACATTGGAAAGAGAAACTGTAGGATGCATTTGAAATGTGTGAGATTTCACTCTAAAATCATAAGATTTCTAGATCGATTCTGAAATAATAGAAGAATCGATAAAACAAAGTGAGAAGGCACTAATTTGACAAAGGTAATGGAGGTTTTCGTTAGAGAGAGTAAATCGTCTTTTCAATATCCCTCGAAGAGAGGATCGGAGATATTAATCGGGTTCTAGCAAAAGTAATTACCCGATTGGTTTATCTGCTCTCGACAGTTCGAGTAACTCTCGCTTCTTTCTCAATCTTCCTCGTTTCCCGATCTTGGAAAAAAAACTACTCCATTTACTCCTACTGCCGAAAATGTTGAATTTCTTTATAAAATGTAGATTACTTTTCCGTGAGAAAAATAAAGAAGACTTCTTGATTAATTAGATTTGAAGATGTTGATTGAAAAAAAGAAAACAACTTTTCATCGGGTGGATAGAATTTATTCATCCGTTCCCTCCTTTAATTTCATGCGCAACGAGTGAATAAAGAGATGCCAGGAGGGAGAAGCGAATAATCAGAGATAATCGATGAAAAGGAGAAGCTCTCTGATTTTGTCGTGTTCGGAATTCTTTGGAGATCTCCCCGTGATGGTAACCCCAAGTAATTGTGACCACAAAGCATCTCTAATCGATATCGTACGAAGGAAAATTGGACGGATGGCAGAGACTAATGGTACGGAGGAAGAGGACAAGGGAAGCTTGCCAAATTCGTCGTCAAAGTGACTGAATTCATCATGCATGGAGGATCACTTTCCCGAAGACACAGCGAAAGAGAGCGAAAGGGAGGAAGAAAACGACCGATTGGTCATCCGCGTCACTTCGCTTTCGAACTTGTTCCTGACAAATCAATGCCCACTGGGGATTTCACTCTTGAATGCGGTTCGAACCACGCGGCTCCATTCAACTGGAATAAACGCAAAATAATCTTCAAACAGTATTTGTTACTTACATAATTTCAAAGACTCTTGAAATTGTGTTATCTCATAATTGACTGGCATTGAAACAAAATTGATACTAATTGAACATAAAAAAAACAATTTACATTTTTTTACAGTCTTCAAAATTGCAAAAAAAACATAAAAACGAATCTTTCAAGTTTGGGACAAAAAAATCCTCTAATATGAATAAATTTACCGATGTTTATTTTTTGCCACATTTAAAAAAATCGTAAAACAAGTAGTAAACGTGAAGGGTAGATAATTGATTTTTCGAGTTGTCTTTTATCTCGTAATGGCGGAAATAATCGTTCGAAGAAAGAAAGAGATGGAGGGAGGAACGATGTGGGTCCGAGTGGAAGTTTGTTCGTCTCTCGACCCCCCCCTCTATCCTCTCTCACGTCCAATGCGCCAGACGTCAGGGCTATCGCATATCGAGCGGAAATAGCACAGCCGAGCGATAAAAGTCGCTTTGCGGCAGGCTCTCGCCTCTCCATTCTAATAGACACGTTTCCTCCGTGCAGCCACGACGTCCGCGTCGTGACTCCGCTGCAATCGCATATCTCCCAACATTTCTCTCCGATCCATTCATTTTCTCCTTCACATTTCGAGTACGTGAAAGAAATAGCGAATCGATTCAATAAAATCCGATTCAAATAAAATCGAGAAAATATTTCTCTTCTATTCACGAATGAGCTTCGACGATCGAACATTTTTGTTTCGAATCGTTTATTTCGTTTTGAGGATACAAAATATACATATAATACACCGTTCAATGAATATAACAATCGTTTGAAGAGTGTTTCATGCAACGGCGATATTTTCGTGCAATTTGAACGAAAAAAAAGGAATTCTCGTCACGAGTCACTTGGAATCGATGAAACGAGGAGAGAACCCGTTCAGAAGGATTTTTCGTTCGGTGAGCCGGCAAGAGAAAATCACTTCTCTGTCAGCAACAGGAGGATCGAACGGCTTTTGCCGCGAACTCCAGAGGCAGACGAGTGAAAAAAGAAACGCGAGAGAAAGAGAGAGAGAGAAGGGAATTGGCGACCCCCTCGAGTGTTAAGTCAGCATGCGATCCTGCTGTGCCCCATAACGGGTTCGCGTGACTCTAATGATTACGAATTAGCCATAAATTGTGCGATCATGTAAAGCGAGCGCAATTTATAACGAAGCGAGCATGGAGATCGTTCCCGAACGACTACTTCGCCGTGCATATGCTTTATTGAGCGAATGAAGTGCAATAAATACAAAGGTATTTTCAACCAATCATTCCTACTTTTTGCCAGTCGCTGTTTCAATCAATCTTTTCTGATAAATCGATCAAAATTGTGGAAAATTAGTGTTACGAGAATGAAGAGAATTTTTGTACTCTGCGAGTAAAATATATTTCATTGTCGAAGGAACATAATGGACACACACGTTGAGAAAAAATTGGTACATTCACTGAAATTAAAGTTGGTCGAACTATTTTGTGGTACGTTTGACTCAAAAACAACTTAAATTGAGTAAATAAATCGTACATATGACTTAATTTCTTTACAATTGTTTTCATATTTCAAGATGAATTCAAGTCGACATTTTATCATTTGAAAAAATGTATTTGGTACCATGATGACAGATTTCATCAAACACGCATATTTAATTACTCGGTAAATTTATCTCAGTGCAGATCTACTCGATCAATCAATTTACTTTTCAGCAGTTTTCATCTAACGTGAACTTTTGGGACGAATCGATCAAAATTGTAGAAAATTGAAGGAACGAAAAAAAGGTGAGAGGCGCCA
Organism: Cremastinae sp. B BG-2022a; assembly: GCA_030522605.1. Lineage (NCBI taxonomy): Eukaryota > Metazoa > Arthropoda > Insecta > Hymenoptera > Ichneumonidae > Cremastinae sp. B BG-2022a. The sequence goes on from JAPYYX010000235.1 coordinate 92,693, forward strand.
GTGTGCGATTTTTCAGAGATAGTCCGTTACCAATGAAGTGTAATAAATCAAAAACTTTTTCACTCATTTTTACTTTCTACCAGACTTCACGTCAATATTAATCTTCCGGGTAATGCAAATAATCGAGACTATGGTTCGCGGCTGTCGCGATGAAAAATTTAGAAAACTCTACCTCGGCACATGGTTAACGAAGTGCAATAAATAATAAACTGAAGTAACGACGAGAAAGGTTGAAGAGAGAAAAGTTTTGGTAAGAAAAGAGGAAGTCGTTTGGTTCGGAGGATTCTTGGTGGTTCTCTCATTAGCACATTTATCTACAGGCACTTTGACACGCTTACACTTTGCACATTACGTAACGGAACGACTGAATGTTTCTTTGACTCCGTTTCGTTCGGGATTACTCGCTCTCCGAGAGAGTCCTTGATTTCTTCGCTCTTATCCTCCGCGAGCTTAATTATTCTTAACGAATGAATTTATGTAAGAGTAATAAAGCGAATGGTTAAAGTGCAAATTGTTGGTTCCGGACAGATTACTCGGACGTAACAAGTCACGATATTTTCTTCCTCCATACAGCGGGGACGTAGAAATTTAATCTCGTAAAAAGTGGTTTGCGCATGAGGAAGCTAGTTAAATCTCAGGAGAGACAGGGAAAAATGGTGAACGTCGGCAGAAAGGGAGAGAGAGAGAGAGAGCGCGTTCTTCCAACCAACAGTAAAGAACAACTCGCTCCAGCCTTGTATATAGGAAAATCCGTGAAAACCGAGAGCTGATACTTTACTCTTTACGACTTTCGTACGAGATTTAGCGCGGCTCGTACGTCCTCGTAATCGTTCCTGCATCGAGCCAAGGGAGTTTCGAAGCAGAACGCCTATCCCGAGACCTCTCTTCATCTTGAAAAACAGGACGAGATGAAAATTTTAATGAAAAAAGTTTTTTTTTTACGGAAAACCAAAAAAATATTGGAATGTTTATCTCAACTGATTTTATTTACATTGAAAGTCGAAAGCTGTGCCTGGCTTTGACCTTTATCGCGGGTGGACGAGGGTGTGGAGCGTGTATACACGCAAGAGGAGACCGCGAGAGAAGCGAGAGAGGGTTGTCGAGAGAGAGAATACGATGAGCGTGCAGGGGTGAAAGAAATATGGTGGATCGGATAGCGCGAGCGGAGGTGTATTGATCGAAATCGAAGAGGGCAGAGCCGCGACGTTATATCGAGCGTTAGGGAGAACAAGAGAGCGGGACAGATTGTCTGTCATACCTAATTCATACTGAACGCAAGACTCCTTTCAACTCCCCTCGGCAATCCGATAACTTTGTCCTCTGGGAAAAAACGTTCCCTTGCTCTTTATCATGCTATATACAGGGGTTTTTGGTCAAATTTATGCATGTATAAAAAGAAATATTCGAAAAATGTTTTTCGAAGAAAAAATAAGATAAAATCTTTTCGTTTAATTTTTTGGTTAAATAATTTTTAGATTCTTAAGTGAAATATCGAATTCAAAATCAAGACCTGATCGGTGCACGCTCGCAATGGCCATCAGACGCGTATTAGAATTTCTTTATGCTAAATTCTCCTAGGGGAATATATTCTCCGATGAACATCCTCGGGACTCTCAAGTTTTCCCTGTGTGTATCCTCTTTCCGTTGTATAAGGTATAATACGTGCACAACGCGGCCCCGGCGCGAACTTTGCCAAGTTGCTCAGTGACTCGAGAGCCGGCAAGGGATCGAGCAGCTTTATCTAATTACAACGCTACCCCGAAGAGCAACGAGCCAACCCTTCTTGTAGACTGAGATATTCTTCAGACGTAAATACAGGAGAATTTGCTTCGAGAGTTCGAGTCGAGAATTTAAACCGTTGGCAAATTTAATGATCAACAATCGGTTTTCCACCGTCTGAAAGGGTAAACTTTCCGAAAGTTTGTACTTGATGTGATTCTTTAATTTAACGTGAATAATTTTCCTTGACATTTTTGTTTTCTCTAAAATCGTTAAAATTTCCGATTTTAATTTAGATTGGACCTAAAAAAATATTTGTATTTATAAGAATCAAGATTAAAAATTGTCAAAACATCATCCACAATAAATAATTTTTATTTTTAATTTAAAAAAAAACGTAATTTTAAAAAATTTTGAAGAATTTTTAACAGAATGATTTCAAATACAAAAAACAATTCAATCAAAATCGTAATAAGCTCAATTACGAGAGCATCATTTTATTTAACAAAGAGTCGGAAGGTCTTTGAACGATAAGACAATTAGAGATCTCCTGACGGGATTCTCGAGAAAAATCGGCGGGTCGTATGAAAAAAAAGAGGTGTCGGTGATAAATGGCGGTGCATTGCAGGTTTTTCTTGGTGTGTGCAGCTGTGATGGGGCACAGCTGACGCGCGCCCGGTGGTGCTGCCGTGGCAAGATAACCGGAAGCCAGACAGCGTGTCTCCCGGCAATGTTCGTGCTCTGTGATCCATACTCCCGAGGGCCAGTAAAGCACCACTTCCGCTATTGTTTGCCACGGCTCGTTTCTGTCACAAGACTCTCTCCGGCCTTCTCCGTCTCTTCCTCTTCCTTTCTCCGTCTCTCTTTTCTTCTTCCCTCGTCCATTCTCATGCGCGATAATAATAACAACAAGAATGGGCAAGTTTTGTCGTAACGGATGCAGCCGGAAGCGCCCGCGGAGTGGGAGAAACGCTGAGGAGAAATGGAAGAGAGAGGACGACTGGGCGAGGTTACGAGGAGCCTTGTCCTCGCTTTGTTCAATGTACTGGCAATTGATGGCGATCGGAGCCACCCCTGGAGCGTTCAAACCAACTTTATTTCATAGCTAAACACGTACACTCCCGTTCCTTCTCTATCTCGGGGGCCCACCGAGATAAATTTTACGACTTTGCGCAATTATCGGTTTACCGTTATACGGCTCTTATGCTCGAGTTCACCAACGTCGGAGTGCGCTCGACTCCTCGAAAACTCAAAGCGAGAGTCTCCTGCGTCCCGTCTGCGAAACGTCGCAATGAAAAGAAAAATCTATGGCTCACGGTGAACCGATTTCGGAAAATCCGAATTAAATGGACTCGAGTTAAATGAACGCGGGATTAAATGAACTCGAATTAAATCCTCGTAAAATCTTGTAAGCCTTTTTTTGGCAACAACAAAAGAGAGACGTGATCGAAAAAAGTGGTGACAAAACGCGTCTCCTGTCGCGATAGAATCTCCCGGTTCGAAAAAAAAAAACATGACACGAGGGCCAAATGACTCGGGAAGGGGGAAAAGAGGGCTGAAGAGCGAGCATTGTTTGGGAGCAGGTATAAGGTACGTGCGTAATCGAAAAATCGGTCGAACGAGAGGAAAAGAAATAAGAAGAGGGGCGGGGGGAGAAAAAAAGAAGAGTACAGCGGCAGAGCAGAGATTTGAAGAATGAGCCTGAGGGAGAAAAACGGGATGAACGCAAGGGAGGGAAGCGCGAGTTTGAATAAGAAATACGAGTTGATGCTCAGGGCAGGTAGCTGAGAAGCAAAACCGTGAGCCGGAGCCAAAATAAATGTAAATAAATAAATAGAAGGATGCTGGTGGGACGAGAGAGCGGGCCGAGCAAAGGGAATGGGAATTCGGTAGGCACCGCGGGCCCGTGTTTACGGCAAGACAAATAAAGGAAGAGAGACGACAAAGAGAGAGAGAGAGAGAGAGAGAGAGAGAGAGAAAGACGCGAGAAACCGCGACTCCGTGTACGAGCCGATGGCCGACCTTCCCTTTCGCCCTTTTTACTCTCTTTCCTCTTTTTCCTTTTATCCTACTTTTGCGTACAACCAGTCGTCTCTCCGCGCGTCCTCCTTCCTAATTGTCCCGGGCTCGTTTTTACTGAGCGTTCCACTTCGTTACGGTCAGCTCTTCCTCGGAGTCCTGGGACGAAGAAAACATCCAGGAATTGAGGGACCATTTTTTATCGGTATTTTGTCTCTGGATGTACGATTCGCTCCGGTTACGAGTGCTCTCTGATATTTTTTGCTTTAGATATATCGTAACTCATCGATCGTAATATTTATATACCGTAAAAAAAAAAGAAAAGGAAATGAAACGAATTCGAGGTGCTCGAGGTCCTCGACTCTCCCTCCCGGTCTCGATCGACGACAGTTGGCTCTTAATCGAGCTTGAAAATACTTTGAAACTCCCGATCAAGGGCCTTTGACGGATTGGATAATTAACAAGTTGGCAGATGCTCCGGAGCGAGCTTTCAACCGAGGAATCTTTTAAATGAGAGTGAATTAAACAACTCGACGGAGAGCGGTGAACTTGTTCATTCCGCGTATCCGGAACCTCGAAGCTCTCGATGTTGACGATAAAGCCCTAAGCACCGATTGCGCATGACATCACGGAGCCAAAGACCAAAGGCAGCCCAGATTTCCGAGAAAAATAATAAATCTATCCTCCTCCTCCCCCTCCTCATCCTCCCTCCACCACCAACTCGTTCCATTCTCGCGAGAAATTCCGAGGACACCATCTGTCATATCTCACGAGAGCATTATGCTCCGCTTCATGAACTCGACAAATAAAACATTTCGTCTCGTAAACGGTTTGTTAATTCCGAGACTACCATAAAATTTCTTTCGGTGTAACTTTATTGTGTTCGCATTTTTATCGCTATTACGATCTGAATAATTAAACTCAACAGTAATCATTTTCATTTATTCGAAAAATATTTTGTACTTTTTAGTAGTTGTATTTTTTACATTAAAATTTAAAGTAATGTGATTCTTGATCGAATTTAAATAGATTTTTATGATGCGATGCGTTTATGAGGAATTTAAGAAAATTGGATTTTTGATTGTTTCGGTGTGCAAAACGAGTTGTACGCGATGCTGTTAAGGACTCGGAATGAGTGATGACGTTTACAGTTATCAGAGAAACACTTGTTGAATGCTACGAGTACTACATCGACACAGGTACACCGAAACGAGCTTTTCCCTTCGCGCATTCGTTCTTTACTCAATTTCCTATGAAAAAACAACTCGAGAAGCTCTTCCGAGAAGTTATTCAGTTTTTCCGCCTCGACTTATCCTCTCGCTCGTAAATTTGCGTTTTTAATATAACAGCGAGTAAATTTCCAATATTATCGAATTATATCTTATCGGGAATTTCATGGAAATTCGATTCGAGCGGTTTAAATATTCGAGCTCTTCGAATCCCATGAATTTCATTTCTTTTTTTCTTATCGTGCACATTTTTCAAATTCAAAATGTATGAAAATTTATGATTTTTTAATACCTGGATAATAATACGGATGTGCCGCGTGTGCCGGATGTACCAGGGGGTGCGGAGCTCGAAAATCCATTTTTTATTTTTCCAACCGTTCGCAATATTTTTCACCTCGCGCCTCACGGTCGCTTTTATTTTGTTTACTCTCTGAATTTCGGAGCGTATAAAAAAGTCACTCCGAATTTACATCGCGGTGATGTATTTTTGTACTCCAAAAAACATTTCGTTTGTCATCCAACACACACACTCCACAACTATCGGTAAATATGCCACAGCGAATAATTCAAAGATCGATCGTATTTTTTTCCAAAAAAAAACATTTGATCAAACGGTCGAGAGATTGGAATACACTTGTGCACACTCCATTTCACAACGCTCTATTAGTTGCTCCGTCTTGAAATTATCGTTTTAAATTTAGCCCAAAACTTTTTGAAGGTTTATTTACCGATCGTGCGACGAACTCGCGAGTTAGTCACTCGGCTCGCGCGTGTCGAGGATTCATGACGGGCGAGGACAATGTTTTTCAATCCCAGGATTAAATATTTTTTTTTTTTTTTCGTCAAAGCTTCGCGGATGAGACCCGGAGCGGACGAGGACGAGACCGATATCCGAAGGACACTTTCGAGGTTAAAACGAAATATGAAATTCGTCCCGTCCGAAGGGCGGTCTCGGAGGGTGACGAGGGAGAGCAAGAGAGAGAAACTTTTCGAAAGAGTTCGAGAGCCGGGGAAGAGCACAGAACGTTTCACGCATGCGCGAATAAAAATGGCTTTTCGCGGGGACGCGACAATCGCTTTTTTTACGTTTTTTTCCCTTCCGCCTCTCTCGTTCCCGCTCACTCCCGTGTTTTCGAGATCCGTCACACCCTCTCGCACTTGTTCACCGACTCGACTTGTCCGGTCATCATCGGCGCGAGTAATATAATTTGCGCGTGCGCCCGTGGCGGAGGAAAGGCGCGACGAGAGATCCTGTCCCCTCGGCGTTTGACACTCAACTGAGGCGCCCCTGAGCCACGCTAGCCCCACCACGTCACTCCGTACCGAGCGCTTTTCACATTTTCTCCCACTCTCGTCTCTCCCTCAGCCCCCTTTGAGTTTTTTCCCCTCGCTGCGTGCCGGCGTACGCGCTCTTGTACACACTCCGAGGCCTCTGCTACGACGAGCTTTGTATTCGCACTGTGGGGTCGATTTTTCTACAGCTTATTGCCATCATTCGATTTTTTTTCAAACCGCACGCGACAAAGTTGTCGCGTCGAAATATTTCATTTTATTCGCGTATATTTGTTTACTCCGAAATTTATCTCGCGGAGAATTACGCATTCAATTAAGAACGTTTGATGTGAGATAATTAAAAGAAATGAGAAATTAATAGTATCAAACAATAAAAATGCAAAATGGAGTTGAAAAATAAAAATCGGTTTTTTTTTGTTAAAATCGTAAAAATCGCTGATTCCTGAGGAAAATAGAAGAGATCCAGAGTGGAAAAGAGAGAGAAGATTAAAGGAAGTAAGAAAATGAAAGAGAGCAGCTGTCTTCACCCCGTGGCTGCTCTCATTTTCGTCGCAACGACGCCAACGCCATCGCCGACGCGTTCTCTCCCTTTTGGTGACTTTGCGAGAGAATTTTTTCTCTCCTTCTCGCGGGCGATCATCGCGCGTGCTTCTCCGTTCCACGACGCCGCGGGGTGAACTTACTAATATAGGGAAGTCGCGCTGAGAATGCTCGAGGCTCCCCCCACGGGCGGGCGCGCTCGTCTCGCTCGCTCTCGCTCCGGAACATCTGGCGCCCCGGCACGCGCGCTCTCTTCCTTTCGTTACGGCTGAAGCCCGTCGAGAGCGCTCTCTGCACATCCCTCAACGTGTCGCCTCCCGCCTACCCTCCCTTTCTATTATGCCAACGAACTTCGCGTACCGGGAAAAACAACCAACACGTTGAAATGCGAAACAAAAACGAGTCTCTCTCGAGGTGAAAACAAATAACGTATGAATTATCTAAAGCGAAAATTAAAAAAAAAATTGTTTTTTTGCATCAATTTATATGCAAATACTCAGTAAAAAATTCCGCGTACTTGAGAAAAATAATAAATACGTTCAAATACGAAACAATTAAGTTGATGTGAGTGTGATTGATCAATGTAAAAATTGGAGCAAAATAATTTGTTAACAAATGTGCTGTAAAATATGTAAAAACAAATATGTGTAAAAATGTCTGAAAGTGAATTTTTGCAAATTATGTAAATACATCATCGAAAAAACAACAAATTTGTTGTAAAACGAAAAAAAAAAAAATTGATGTGAAAACGGCCGTACATTTTATGTCAAAGCTAAAGCAAAATATTGTTTGTGATCAACAAATGTGAAAATTGATTTTATTCAGTGTAGGATAAAGCTCGTGAAAAAATGTTTCAAAGTGCATTTGATGGAAAACGAAAATTTGTTGATGTGAAAATCCGAAAAAAAAAAATATTTTTTTTTCCAACAAAAAGATTACGCTCGGTAGGATAACGCTCATGAGAAAATGTGTCGAAGTTTATTGATGTAAATACGATTATCAGAACGTGCGGAAATCGAATAAACGTCAATGGGGTCGAAGTGTCATTTTTCAACCAGTTGGAAGTTAAATCGAGTTAAATGAATTGGTAATATCGATGATTCGTTCGGGGGACGTTCAGTGATGCCGGGAGGGAGTTGTAGCGCGTCTATTAGACTTTTGCCGAAAGACTCGGGGAGATAACAGAATTGATAGGCGGATAGAAAAATATAGGGGTGCACGGATTGGTAAGAGGGAGCAGCCTCGTCTGTCGTGCAAAATCAATGCGTGCCGCCGGCGAGCAAGTTTTCCGCCCTCCTGCAAGCTCTGCCAGGCCGCTCGCGGAGTTGGCAACCTCCGGAGAGCCTGTCGCGCTCGCATCGAAGCCTCCCGGATCGAGCGGTCGCACAGAGCACGCTTCACGTGCCAATTTTTACGGCTCTTCGCACATTATTCTTTCACAGAATTCGTAAAAAAATTTTAAATCGTCTTTTCAAAAATTTCATCAATTTCGTAAGAACGGCGTGTTAAAAATTTTATGATTTAAATATTGAGAGATTCGTGTAAAACTTTCAGACGATTTTTCAAAAAACTCAAAATTCAAAATCGACTTTATTCGATCAAAAAATCAAAATTTGATTTTTCAATTTGTATAATTAAAATACTAGAATTTCATTATTTAAATATTATTTCGTATTCGAAAAAAAATGTAATTTATACCTAGGATTAATAAATTGAAAAAGATCGATTTTAATCCCCCGACCGAGTCATCCGGAGCTCGAAGAGTCGAGGGTGGTTTTTTGATTTTTTGTCGGGGTGGGAGAAACGCGACTCGTGGGACATTCACCGGAGCTCTCGTTCGAGCGAATACATATTAGAGAGGAGAAAGGGAGAGAGAAGGGGACGGATGAGAATCGAGGATAGTGTCGGAGGCGAGTCTGTCTGGCTAATTCGAATTTAGGTGTCGGAAGGGGGTTGGTAAGTGGGCGCAATGCGGTGTCACGCTGCGGGCATTCCGGACTTGCCGCTCTCGTTACCGTTCGCCTGTGGCCACCCTCACGTACTAGTCTACACGTACGGGATTAACCTACAACCCTTACCATGCTTACAACCCTCTTACATGTACTGAGTGTCGAAAAAGTTCAGCGAATTCATTTTTCTATTTTTTTTTACTTTCACCAAATCCCATTTTTTTCCCTCTCATTTATTCATCATTTTAAATTTGCAAGGTGGAGCGTTGAGGAGGTGGCTCTATTCTCTCTGCCTGAGAGAATTTCATTCGGGGACTCTCGACAAAAGGGAGAAGAGAGAAAAAAAAGCGAAATAAAAGGTAAAAAATGATTTGACGTTTCAGAATCGACCGAGCGGAAGGAATTTTTCTCATCTCCGCGGCGCACAATGTCGATATATAAAATCCGAGGATTGAACGAGAGACGTCGCTGGAAGAGAAAATTCTTTCCGCCTCGTTTCATCGCGCCGAGAGTTTCGAGGGTGCAAAATTGAAAATTAATTATTCATCTAAATTAATTTTTCTCACCCCCGGAGGCTGTTTTTTAATGAAAAGTCCGAAGTCGCTTGAATTTTGTATGAAAACATTGATGAGTTCATATTTTTACTCGTAAATCTTTTTTTTTGTTAAAAAAATGGTGATTTCTTCGTGAATACGAAAAATTTGATTTTTCGCTCAATTACGACCTCTCGAACGTACTCGTGAATCGCTCGAGAAGCGAGAGGCAAAAAGTAATCGAGGGTCGAAAAAAAAAAACAAACGAGTCTCCAATTATCGTGATTAGAGAGTCAAGAAGGAGTCTGAAACGAAATTCATCATTTGTTGAAAAGTTCTCCAAGCCACTCGAATCTCTCCGAGGGATCAGAAGAACATTTACTTCGGACTAAAGTGGCCTCGACGACTTCTACTTCCCCTTTTTTCTCATCCTACTCCTCCTATCACTTTCTACGCCTGTAGACTGGAGATAACGTTGAAATATGAGAGGATAGCTTTGACTCTCGCAAATATTAGACTCTCCGAGATTTTTCCTCGGCTCTTCGACTTTTTCGAGTACGATCAGGAATATACAGGGTGTCTGAAAATTTTAGGAAAAAAGTGAGAAAATAAAAATGTCAAAGAAATCCTTATTATCGATCGGGCAAGAGACTCACATCTCACTTGAACTTGCTGATTCGTTTGAATCGAATGAACATTAACTTGGAGACTTCAAGGTAATTCGATGACGAGTACGTGATTTTTTGTGTCTAGAAACCAAACGAAATTTCTTGAGGAAAAATTTAGTTTACAATTATAATTGTCAGCTCAAAAATATTGATACAGAAGATTATCTGTTCGTAATAGTTTCAGATTGAAAAATGAATACTTTGATAATTTTGATGAATTTAGACGCAACAAAAATGAAGCAAGGTACATCAACCCTCATTCTGGCGCTTATCATATATTTTCTTTGTTTTATATTGGTTTTCAATGATAACGATATTTTTTACACACGAACGTATTTAGTAGATAAAAAAATAATAATCACATTTTTATTTTGAAATCTTGGACGATAGTTATGGTTAAAGATAAAATAAAAAGCATTGCACTAAATACCAATATAAGTGCGTGTAAATGAAAATAAAAACACGATTTTAATAAATTAATTATTCTAAAACTAGACGGTAAATTATAACCTGACTCCATATAATAATTTTTTATCTATTTATTTATCGTTCCTCAAACTTTTGTATTTTTATCTTGAAATAGTATTTGTCATCGAACTACCTTGACCTGAATGAAGAACGTCCAAAGATTCTTCTCAAGTTATTGACATTCGATTCCGGGGTGGCTCATAAAGGTATCGAAGATTTCGATGGCGATGATACGATTTATGAAAAGAGAGACGCTTCAGCCAATTTACAGTCTTGAAACGTTTTTTATCTCCCACGCGATTTATATCGCGAGCTCTTTGATGAAAAAGAAAATTATCTTTGAGACTTACCTTGATCTTTTTCAGGAATCTTCGTTGTTAGTTTTTTCTCGGGAGCTTTCGGAGAGCAATTTTTGCGGGCTGGTCTGACAGTCAGCGTCGGTGGCACCTGAAAAAATTGAAAATATTACAGTAGAAAAAATGACGTAAATTGACGATTACAATTGAAAATTGCGTATAAGTTTCTAATACATGAATTCTCTTCAGATAATTATTCAATATTTTAAGTTTTTGAAAAATCAAGTTGCATTTTCGAATTTGTCTATATCCATTTATAAATACGAATACAATAACTTTTATTTTACAATCTTGCAATTTGTTAAAATCAGTCTCTAGACGTAAATTATAAGTTCTGCATAATCTTTCATACAAAACATAAATGATTGAATAGAAGAAAGAAACTGCTGCATGGGAGTGTCACTCACCACCTTTTCGGATCGTTCGCCGGACGGTAATCGGGCAATCGCAGCGTCAGGACTGTCCTCGGGGGGTGGTGGCTGAACGATCCAGTTGTACTCGCGTTTTTCGACAGGTAATCCCCATCGCTCATATTCGAGGCTCTGAGTTCTCAGAGTATCGTAACAGTCGAGGCAGACGACAGCAAAGTCGCCGTTCTCGAGAAGAAGACTCTTCTCAGGTTGGCGATGATACCTCAAGAATGGGAAATCCTTGACGGGCAGAGCCCTCGCTCGTTTTCTATACGTTGTTATTCCGCAGACGTAACACCAGTAATCGTGGGTGTTGTATTGACGCTCTGCTGGATTAACCTGCTGTCCGGGAGCCAGAGCTTCAAATCTGCGCCACTGAGCGAGCAACGAATGATAACAAAATGTGCAAACGAGAGCGCTGCCGTCGTCCCTCAATTGTTCCGCGTTAGCCGGAGACTGATGACGCAACAACTCCGGAAAAAAGGGTGCATTCCTCTCCTGTGGTCGACCGTACAGTACACGCGCGAGTGTCAAATCGCTGTGCAAACCGCACAAAAAACAGTAAACCGAGCTGCTCGACGTGCCAGGATTGCTTCCGAACGTCCTGTCTGAACTCGAACTTGGCGGCGTTGCGATCGCACGATTCGCCTCCCCGTTTGGATGTGGACTAGGAATATCGTATCTGCGTTCGAAAGGAAAATTTATTAATTCGATACGTATGCTCGTATTATATTCCTTCAAAATATTCTACGTTTTTTCCACACCTTCGACGTTCCAACGGAACGCGATCCAAGTCCATGCTCTCCCATTGCTGCGCCAGATGATTGACGCAGTGCGTGCACGCTAGAACGCGTCCGTGACTGTCCATACACGCGTTCTCCGAAGTCCGCGCCATTCCTCTCAAGCAAGGAAAGTGCATCGCGTGAGAATTCATCCCTTCGGGACTCGTGGAGAGCCTGCGGGAGATCAAATTAATTCGGTCAAATTAAAATGAACACTTCGACGTTCCCAGTTCTAGTAAAATCAAAAATCCTCACCATTCCATGTGTGTTCGCGGATACAGCCGCTCACAAATATAGCACCTATAATTTTGCCCGAGGGTACCATTCTCCGCTGGTCCATTACTCGGCGAATTTCGTTGACTCGAAGCTGGGATCTTCACATTAGCACTACGAGACTTGCTCGTCGCCACGGTAGACTTGTTGAGATCGTACGGTTTAAAACGTATGTCGCTTCCAGCCGAGTTTGCAGGTGATTTGGCGACCGCGGGCCTAGGGGAAGGACCTGCAGACAGACGAAAATTGTCTATAATCATTTACCTTGGAAAATTTACAAATTATTGGTGTAATAGAAGAAACAAAGTTTACTATTTACGATGAAAATTAATGACTGACCTTGCTGACGAAAGTCAAGACTTTGACTGGCCGGTTGAACTTCATTATTTTCAGTGCCGAAGACCTGTTGCTTCTGGGGTATAGCTTTGTAACATATGGAGCAAACTTGCACCATTCCCTGAGGACTTATAGGACTAGCTCCTGGCGGAGGTCGTAACGAGCATATGAATGGAAAGTAAGCTTCCTTCTCGGGATTTGGGCAGCAATAAAGTAATCTAATACTGGAGGAGGGATATTCTAAGGAGCAAGTGTAACATATGAATGTCGTCGTGTCCATGGTGGGTGCCTGACGCTTCCTCAACGTGTAATTCCTATCACCGTGCGGCACTCCCTGCCTCGTGTACGCTTTCCATTGCAGCAGTAAATGATTTTGACACGCCAAGCAAGCCTGAAACATTCACAAATCGATCTGTAAATTCGCAACGGTCGACTGTTTGCAAAGATGAAACTATTCAGAAACAACAAAACGAATCGAGATAAAGTCTGCATGGTGTTTCGTACACAAAGAAATTTAATCCTGCACTTTGTACCGATGTGTTACGAGAATTTAATAATCTACGCATTTACGGGCTGAAGATAATCTTAATCGAATGTTCGAGCGTTCAGCAAGACTTCTGTTTCACTCGCGTTTCTTGAAAATTTACTCAAACTTCTAAATATGATATAAAATAACTTTCGAATTTCATTTCTTATATTTGACAAATAAATTATTGTTTTGTACGGATTGTTTTTGTTCTTTTGAGGCAACAAGAATATATTTTTTAGAATTTTTTATTGACCTGGACTCGACCGGAACTGTCCATCGGGCGACTTCTGCTCGGTCTAGGATGGAGCATCAACGAAGGAAAAAATGGTGGTGGACTAGCCGAAGTATTCGGTTGGTTTGGCATCGGCTTTGCGACGATGTGGTTGAGGGAACCTCGCTTGAACTCGTCTCCGCACACGTAACATACTTCAGTCACTGAATTTTTATCAGGCATCGATAAATCCAGGATGTCGGTCCCAATACTCGTGCAAGATCCACCGCTGTATATCGCTGTAAGCAACGTTTTTCAAATAAATAAACCAACTCACAATGAATATCACATTTTTAAATAAAACAAAATGTTTTTGTCGAACGAAATTTAAAAAAATTTGGAATTTTCATTTTAATATATTTTATAAGAAATAAAAAGTTATCTAGAACATTTTTTTAGCATTCTGGTGAAGTTTTGAAGACAAACACTTTAAAAACTGATTTCCACTGCATGATATTAAATATAACAATCTTTTTAAACAATTGAATAAAAAAATCTTTTTGTTTTGCTTTCAAATAAAAAGAAAATCAGGAAAATTTTATAGTTAAAAACTATAAACATTTTCGGTCTTTTCATTCTATCCATTCTTCAAGAAATAAAAAGATAACTGAAACATTTTTGTAACATTCCAACGAAGGATTGAAAACGAAGATTTTAACAAACGAAATCTCACTTCACTTGAAACGGTATCGAGTCGTTAGGCGATTTTTGGTCGTAAAACAATATTGTTTTAGCGGCCGGTTGAACGAAAATGAAAGTACGGAAAAAAGATTGGAAAAGCGTGTCTGACGCGATTACATCGAAACGTCTCAGATTCGAGGAAACATCTTGAAGACTATAATCGAGCTGCACGTGGCCTACTTCGTCGAGGCAACATTTCTCACTCTCTCTCTTCAACTCTCGGCCGTTTTGCCCCCGCCCTCGGCGTTATCGCCACGCTTCGGTAATGATTTAGAATTTAGCATTTCTCGTTTTCTGTGTTGACCCGACGCACTCGCTGGGATTACGTAGTACGATGAGGAGATTGGCAGAGAGAAAAGCTCGGAGAGGGAGAGACATCGACTTTATCGGATTGACGAGGGGCCAGAGGGACGGAAACGGATTTCAAAAGCGATTTCGTCCATCGTAGTACGTTGAAAAAAAAAAAAAGAAAAAAACAGTACGAAAGAAAAAGAGGGAAAACGTGGGAGCGCAACCTCGGTTAAAAAAATGTCCAAATAAATCGACCTCAGCTTTTAGTCATTTCCACTCTTTCTCTTATCTGACTCAACTGTTAACCTTTAATCACTAAACCGCTTTACATTATCAAACGATGATGAGAGAAAAAGAGATAGCGTGAAAAAAAGACGACTAAGGCCAGAGCAAATATATCGTTGAGATTCGATTGTTTACAACGAGATAAACAAGCCGGAGTTTCAACTCTTGTAACCGGTTACAGAGCAATATAGAATGTACTAAAATAATTACCGGATTATATATATAGCATATCTGTTTTTGATAAAAATATTTTTTAAATGCGTTGAGCAAATTTTTTGAATTGTCGAGATGAATTTGCATTTTTTTATTTTATCTGTAACAGATAATTAATAAAAAAAAGAATTCCATTGATTTTGTTTTAACGAGGCAACGAGAGGATCACTGGCCGATTAAATCCGAACACTTCCAAGTCAACTCGAGTTTAAGAGGTTGGCGGGAGAATTTTAAGTACGAGCGAATGTAAATACCGAAAGGCACTTTTTTGATAAAATAAACAAGGAGCGTAAACTCGAGTGCCTATAGCGTCTAGACTTTCGGAACAAACCGTTTCATTGAGAGCTTCGCGATGACGACGAAATAACGGCCTGGTGACCTTAGATAAAGCTCCAATTAAACTCGCCAGGTCAACTTAATAATTAGAATGATTCCTTGTCCGCCTTCATATTTCTTTACAGCTCTGTGTCGAATTATGCGGAAAGACTAAAAAGATTTATGCTGGGAAACAAGAGGTCGATTGACCTTTTATTTTATACAAATGTGCAATTGTTTCGAATTTAAAAATGAAATTAGATAGGATAAAGTTGAAGCGAGAGATATATTTTTCAATACTTTTCGTCAATTTTGTAAGGTGCTCGACGGGAGGGAACATTAACATCTATCTTCAACGATTCATTAGCCGATCAAACGGATTATCGTTTTATAATTGGATTCGCGCGAAGCCCTCTGTCGATTGCATGCCACGAAGCGTTGTTGTGTAACACCGTATCGTCGTGCCGTTGAACGCTCACGAAGCTTTAATAATATTCCAGAGTTCGCTACAACACGTTACGAATGCAAAACCATTATTGAGGATACGTCACCCATTTTGATTAGATAGTTAAAAAAAGCGCCTAAATTTTCTGAATCGAATTATTCCATTTTCAAGCCTCGAAGCAACGAAATATTTTTATTTTCAGATTAAATATTCGAGCTTCAACGGAATGCTAATTTTTTTTTAAAAATGTGCTGTGTAGACGTAATTTCTTTTCTTAATTGATTGAAGTTAAATAGAGAAGATGAAAGATAAGCACCTTGCGGATGCGGTGGCATTATGGGGGCGGGCGAGCTGCGAGGCGCGTGTCTGAGATCGAGAGCGGCCTCGCTGGCGATTCTCGTCTCGTCTGCGAGCTGTCGCGGGCTCTGAATTCTCTGATGAGGCGACTGGAGTCTCTGATGAGGAGATTCCATACTGAGCCGAAGTTGCTCGTGTCTAGGAGCGTCAGCGGTGTTGGAGTGAGGTCTGGGCAGTTCAATAGAATTCGACGGTGGTCGCGTCTGTTCCCTCGGAGAGGGCGAATTCGGTGGCAGTCTCGGTGAAATTCCAACCGGACGTGAGTCCTGTCGCGTTTGCAGAGGTTGCTGCTGCTGGTCGTTCGTCAGGCCGAGAACTTGAGCGGCGTATTCGCCCTGGAGAGCCATTTCGGCCCCGGTAAAGGGACCACCGTCGCATCGCTTGAGCCAGTAAATTCGCTGACTGTGAGGCCTCGCGTCTCTCTCGTAACTCTCCCATTGTTGGAGTAACAACGCGTAGCATAGGCTGCAAGCTTTGACGGCTCCGTTCCTCGCGCCCTCTCCTCGGTAGCCCAGAGGAGCCTCATGGGACTCGAGAAACGGAAAATACGGCTCGTTCGGTGGCCCTCCAGGACTCGGTTTTACCCTCAGCCAGTACTGCTCGCTGTGACTCAATGTTCCACATATGAAACATATCCTTTGACCCGTGTGCTCCTCGCTCAATCTTGGCTCAGAATTGGACAGCGACTGACCCTCCGTTCCTGGTTCATTCTTCACGTACAGCTTGCTTTCCATCCTGTCACGAACACATCTGTTTCAACGCACCAGTCTCGCGTCTTCCTTTTTTCTCCGAACCCCTTGGGTCGTCCGTTTAAAATATTCAGCTCGTATTCTCCTCTTGTGGTTTCTGAAATAAAATTGATCATTGTATTTGACATCTTCTTCAAACATTCATCAAGCTGCAAGCTTGATAAAATTCACATAATGCATAATTGAAAGAAAAACAAATTATTATTTGATTTGTACTTGAAGATTCAGAAAAAAAATTACAATTCATGTTTGCCGGCACAGTTAATAATTAATGTGACAATATTTGCACAGATGCAATGCCAATGATTTTTTGATATACAAAGCTGCATCAATTTACTCTCTTAATTTCGTCATTTTTTTCATAAGATCACAATATTTTCGTCTCAGTATCAGAACATTTGTGTCTTGGATGATAAGATCTCATATGTTAAACTCATTTGATTCAAGTGCTGCTTTGTTTATTTATATTGCATCTCTCATTCATGACTCAATGAAAAAAAAAGCAAAGATATGAAATTGCGAATGCTGGAATATGTACGAGAGCGAGAAATGTTATTTTGGTTTACGTTCGTCGACAGGGGAATAGATTTTTCTCGAGGAAAGGCGCGTTTATCGACGTCGCAGTGGTGTCTCGGACCAATCAAACATTGACGAATTTCCGCGAGATTTTGTGGAGCAGAGATCAACGAAGTGGAAAAAAGGAGGAAAAATCGTACGATAAAAAAAAACGATGATAGGTTACAGTGCGACGTTACAGCGAGGTCGCGAGGGGGGTTATCGATAGCGCTCCCACAACTGACGAATAGGGTTAAAAGGCTAAACACGGCGATGCCTGTCCCAGGGAAAAAAGAATCGAAAGAAAAAACGGATAACGAGAAAAAAATGGGCCAAAATTGTTGTAAAATAAGGAAATGGTAGGAATGTCAAGGAATAGACGAAATGAGCGACAATAAAGGGGACACGTCCAAGAGAAAGAGAGAGAGAGAGGGAGAAAAAGAGCCCTGCGACGTCGCGAAGGCACGCATACACGTTGCCTTATCGTAACTCATATTGAAAAGAGAAAAGAAATTGAGAGTGAGCCGTGCATTTTTTTCTTCGATTCCCGAACGCTCGTCCGTACGTTTTTAAAAATTTCTACGAGATCGTGGCCCGATCATTTTTTGGGTTATAAATCGAAGGGAGGGGAGGAGGAGGTAGAAAACTTTCGGTAATCGTTACTCGCCCTCGGCACGATGAGAAATATGTGAAGAAAGGAAGAAAAAAAAACTACCGTCTCTCTCTCTATCTCTCACTCTCTCTTTCCTTCGTTGTCGCGCGATATGAATTTTTAGTCTCTGCCATACGTACACGAGACAGAACTTTGGGGTGTCACCTTCGTCACGTCTCTGCACACAAACGTATCCATATTTACACAAAAAAAATGTATTCCACCGATGTATTATCCGATTTCCCCGGAGATACACGCACACCCGCGCACGCACGCACATACACAAACGCAGCCGGGTTTTTCGTGGAATTCACTTTTTCCTCTCGGCGTTGACGAGCCCGGGATTCTGACTAATTCTAATAAAATAAAATAACGACAGCTCAAAATACGATGCTTGGCAAATAAAAAAAAAGCCCCGTATATCTCGCCGACACTACGAGATTAACATTTTTCGTTCACGAAGGTGCACAGAGGCGCCGCCGACTTTGGCTCGACTCAATCGCCATGTTGGAAAAATTGGCATATACGTATTACCCAGAGTGCCCCGTGGTACAAAATGTCGAGGCATATAGCGTGTCAGTGGCGGCACCCTCGACCAATCGGACGGGTCCGATTCGTGCGCGCGCATCCAGAATTCCGTCATGGCGACGAGAAATTCAAGCGCAAGGAATTTGAATCGCGTCGAACACGTCGAATTCGAAATTTCTCACGTTCGTCGTAAAAAATATTTTCATTCTATTTTAAACTTTGTGGAGTTAATAAAGTGAAGACGTTGAATTTTTGGGACAGGACTGACAACAGGTTGTATGAAAAAAAAATTACAAGGTTTTGTTTTTTTAATTTCTTTTTTTATGTTTCATATTTAATCACTTCGAAACATGGCATATGTATAAGGTACTCTATGTATTACGTTTTAAACGATAATTCCATTAGTTTCTTTTCATATCTTCGCTTCTCCACCATTTTTATCACGATCGATGGGACTCTTCGTGTATTACTAAAAAATAATTGGAAATACTTTAAAAATACTCTTTGCAAACGACTTTTCTTTTTTCTTCTTCTTCTCTCAGAGTTACCGCACAACTTATTCATCTACGAAACAGAGCTCTAATATCGTTTGCAGTCATAATTTTATATACGCTTTATACAGAGATGTAATCACAAGAAATCTTAAACGAACGACCAATTTTCTTTTCCTCCTACAAATCGTTATTATCGATATAATTCTTAAAATTACAGATTAGACACGCAATATAGTCGTACAAAGATATTTTTGCGTTTTTGGATTTACTTTTTCTTTTTCATTTTCAGTCGATCTTTATCATAGAGAAATTTTTACAGTCACGCTCACGATTGCTCTATCCAATTTTTTTGACTTATGTCTATTCGTTTCTTTTTTATTATCATAAATTCACACCGGCGTGAACACTTTTCTGCGACGTTGCAGAAATTGGAGTTTTGAACTTTAATAAAGTGTGGTCTGACAGCGTTGCATTGTAATGACTTTTTTCTTTTTTTTTTCTCTGCTACTCTTAATATTTTCAGTACGTGGCAGCAATTCGAACGAATTCCTGATTAAAGAAAATTAATACTTCGCGGTAGGTCGTACAGGTTTGCTCTTCGTCAAAAATAAATTTTTTTTTTCATAGAATGAACATAATCTCGTCGTTGAACGAAAAAGTTAGACGAATGGGTTCCGACATGATTTTTACGCTAACATACTAAATCGATTTTTCTTTGCTCAGTCAAATTAAATTTCTAAATTTCCAAAAAATTTCATGTTACAATTCAAATTTGTGGTAATTTGTAAATTTCTAACAAGTGTAACGAAAATTAATAATCGTAAAGAATTTTTTACTGCCAAAATTATTAAAGACCAAGATTGGTCTAAGATTAAAAAAAAAATTTTGAAAATTTTTAAATATTTTCGAGACAAACTAAAAATGTAGTTCGACGCTGACAATTATTTTCTCGTTACGATGTGGATTTACGACGCATTCGTGATACATGTAAATACAATTTTCATGTTTTCGTGACTTCACCCTTTCTCTCAAGCTTTCGCTTACTTAAATTACAAACGATTAATAACTAGATGTACAATTGCATTGATGAATGACTATAAACGATTCTCGTGCTTATCTCACACTTTTTGCATTTTCACTTGCACACAGCACTCAAATTAAACGACACAACGATCACGACTTAGCAAAAAAAAATAGCTTACATGCTAAAAGGTCGACATCGGTGATTTTTCGATTTCGAACAGGAAAATGCTTCTAGGATTTCAAAATAATTAATCATCGCGAGCAGAAATAAAAATAAGAACAAAATGATTCGAGTAACTTTTAATCATCGCAATTTCTCTCCCTATCTTTCGCTCTTTTTCTCTGACGTAGTTTATTTTTTTCATTAAAATTTTTCTTGTCCTCTCTTTTTTGGTTCGATGGTCATCGGAATCAGCATAAATAATATTACGACGTTTTAAGCACCTATAACATTTACCCATTTGACCCTGCTACAACGTTATCTTCGCTTTATGTACATATGAACAGATATTACGGTAATAATTTTACTTTTTGACGTTCGTACAGGACGTTTCTTCACTTAAAGATAAATTGGAGATATGTTTAATAAAATAGATATTGGTGCTTTTTTAAATAACACGCGAAGAAAGCAATGCATAAAAAATTAATAATATTTAACACATATCTGATTTGTCGATTTGTTATTCGATAATTAATTTCTGTAGGAATATCTCCAATTCATCCTCAAATTAATTGACGCAAATTAATTTTTTTTCTCACACTCTCGATAAAGTAAACGATATGAAATTTTTTTTTCACAGTAAACACTGGTCTCATTCGGAAATATTTTTCCCCTCCGAAACTTTGCAACGTAATTTTCTTTTCAACTGAAACATCCCGTACAAGTGGAAATTTTTTCGCAATGGCTTCGTGAAAATAATTGCTCCATTGTTTTTTTTATGTTCGTGGAATATGGAGCAATTCGTTAAAACTGATTCACGTTGTGGAAAACAAATTTTTGTGGACACAGTATTTCGTCATTTTTTTTTCTCATTAAAATATTGCGTATACGCAGCAAAAAAATCTTCACGCAGCCACGACGATTTTATTTCAATATCTCCATCAGTGATTGCAATTTTTTTCTACCACGAACTAAATCGTTTTTACCTCTCTGGCAAATACCAGAATTCATCACAGTGCCCAAAATTCTTCGTGGTTATAATCAACATTGCATATCGTTGCCAAACTACTCTAACGGTTAAATTATTATTATTACAAATTATAAAACAGCAAAAAAGTTAAAGTTCCTTTTTCATTTGTTACGAAATTTTTTGTTACCTCGATGAAACAAGTAACTTTCAATGACATTTCTCAAGTAACTTACTTTTTGAAAATCAATTCTTTAAAGTGCTCTTTGTAAAAATTTCTTGTATAAAATAAAATCGTATCTAACGTATTATGACGAAGAAGTAACTTAAAAAAAAATTATGAATTGAGACTGTTTTCGATGTGAAAATGAGAGGATAGAATGAAAAATAAAATGGCCATAATGGCGCGAATATGAGAAGCGGAGTGACGAGGTAAATGCTCAATAGGATCTTTCCAGGCGACACGTGAATATTCTCAGGAGATTGAGGAGCATGCCGGACTTCCGGCGATTTGGTCGTTCTCAAATGTTGTTATTGAGCGGGTTCTCGCTCTGTAATATATTGTCCGTATTGAGGAATGCTGCATCCGGTGGCTTGCTTGGGAAATTGGCGCTCGTATCGCAATCGACGTTCGACTTGATTTTTTCGAGGTGGGTAAGCTCGATCGGAAGATAAATCGTCCTGCAGTGATCGATGTCCGCCCTGCAGAGCGGACATCGCTCGCAGCGTCTCGCACACTCGAGACACGCGACTGCATGCCCGCACGGAAACAACGCAGTGTCCAGACTACGGTCCATGCAGATCCGACAGAGCATCGCGTCCAACAATTTCGCCAGGCACGCCCTCGATTCCTGAAACATTCCACAAATTTTATTTTAATTCTTTTTCAATTTTGAGCTATTTAAATTCTATCCTATCGAAATAGTCGGTCTAAAAAATGTATTTAGGTACAACAATATTTAAACTGTAATGTATTTTAAATTCCACGAATCTCGAATCGTGCATACTGATCTATTATTGAAATTTTAAGAACGTGAGTAAAATTTATTTTGAGACGTGACCGAAGAAGTAAAACGTGATGCTATTTGATGCAACTACGTTTTGTTTCACATCTTCTAGCATTATCAATATTTTACTTAAATATCTTTTGTGTTTTGATAAATTGTTCATTTTCATTTTTTAAATATTTTGTTAAATTTATCACTTTTTTTGCTGATTTTTCTCTTTAGCGTCAACTTTACATTTTACATTTTAAATTTAAATTTTATCTAAATTCGTACATAGAAAAATATTAAAATTATTTAATACGAAAAATATACAGTTTTTAAAATTTTTTATGAACTCCGTTTAAGTTTTTTTGCCTCAAGGAACCATTATATTTGTAAATGGAGAATATTAGTATATATTTCATTTTAATTTCAAGTTAATGAGTGTAATAAATGTACCTGGCACTTTGGATTTTGACAATCGGCGCATTCTCGTTTCTCGAGAAGAGCGCTCTCCTCCGGCATCGTAATGTTAGCAGCTTCGGAATAAAGGGCCCGTCTCGCGTTGTCGTAAACCTCTCTGCAGGTGCGCCGTATGTCGAAGACGTATTTTTTCCCGAGGGTCGAGTCCTCGTTAAATATCGATATTATCGTGCCCTAAAAATGAAATAAAATTAAGGAATGGATAAAAGTATATCGACGGTTAAATATAAAAATCGAAATAACTGAAAGTCACCTTCAGATCTCGTATGAATTGAGCAGTGACGGCGCTTCTGACCGTTTCGCAACTGTAAAAGGCGTGCTTCTCCGTGATAGCTCTGTACAGACCGCTCGCCGATTGGCTCGAATCTAACTTGAAATCGAGCGACGTCTCCTCGCCGTCGAGAGACAAATAAATCAGGTGGAACATACGGCGCTGGGACGTGGCGCTTTGTATCGCTGTGTAAGGTATGCTGCACATTTTTAAATAAATACAAAATTTACATTAATTATTGTTTTTTTTGGTAATAAATAATATTTTATTTTTTTCGTCATTCAAGCGAATTTAATATATTGAGTTAAAAAAAATGAAATAAAAACTAATATTTGTTGTTTCAGTAAATTATGCTACGTATTTTAAAAAAATTATATTGAATCTTAATAAGTGAGAATTTTATTAGTTTTGCGCTATGAAGAGAGAAACGAACTTTTGAGTTTCCTCGCCCTGGCCTCGGTAAACCGTGATACCGTGCGGTCCAACCCCTATCGTCGAGACGCCATTCACCCCGAATTTGCTGTGGAACATTTCCTGACCGAACGTTTCGAAATTCGAGACTTCCTTCAGTAACCAATATTCTGCGGTTGACGCTTTCATTCCCTGAAATCAGAAACGATTATTTTTATTTCTTAATATAATTTTTCAATTTCACATATTTTTCAACCAGCAATGCATTTATTTTATTCTATTTTTTTTTAATGACACAAAATAATTTTTTAAAACTTTCTTTAGATGCAAAATTCTCGTACTTTTATTTCCTTCTGTTGTTGAACTATCCGATGCAAAAGATCCTGAGGTTTCGGGTCGCATGGTTCCGCCGGTTGAATCTGACAACAATTGGAATAAATGGCGTGCGGGGGCGAAAGAGCGTCGTAATCGCCGGCATCAGCCTGCGCGATCAGAGCAACGATCCTCGGCACCGATATCCAATCCGGAACTTTCAGCCGCCCTTCGACGAGTTCCAATCGCGTGTGCAAGTAAAATTGATGTCTAAAAACAAAAGAATTCAAAAGAAAACTTGAATCAAATAAAAATTCATCTTGAACAAAAATTTATCCTCATTCAAACATAAATTATTATTAAAATTTTTTCTTCAAAAAACTTCGAGCAATTTCTCAATGAGCGTTAATAGAACTGCAAATTCGTTTGGCACGTTCCTCGACTTCGGAGCGACCGAGGTCAATGGATGAATACACGCTTGGAGAAATTCCTGTGCGTCTGGGAGTCCTTTCCAGGAGGGACTCGGGCAAGTGTAAACGCCCGAAGTTTGCCACGAAGACAGACTCCGGCTGTCCCCGGGAGAAAGATTATTCCCGTGCGGAGTCTGCTGGAGTGTGTGTTACGTTGCGAAAGAGAGGTATATATAGAGATACAGAGATAGCGCGAGAGAGAATGAAGAGGGTGCTCACTGACTAATGAAGTCTCGACCGTCTCGTGTCCACGAGAAACATCTTCCATCCCTGGGAAGCTCTCCTCTTTGCCCCTACTCGAGTCTTCAGTCAAGCTTCTTCGGGGATTCCTCCGCCTTATTCGAGACTCCCCAGTCCACGTTCCGTGTCTCGGAGACTCTGGCAATTTCCTTGCCACGTCGCGTCGTAAATACACGGATAACGTCCAATGCACGTTCAAGCGAATTTCGGATTACGCGTCTTCGGAGAGAACTTCCTCCTCGATCTTCCCCGAGAAAATGATTTCTTCCGCAAAATTACAAACACTCGTGCCGTAATATACTCTCGCAATACTTTAACTTCGAATAAAATGACGATATAAGTTTTCGGATACGTCTCGGAGCGAGAAAATAATTTCTGACGCGCTGACTCGAAGACCGAGGAGAGGAACGATATTTTTCGGTTCAGCAGTTTCGTGTCCCGAGGAAAATTCAGTTAAGCGATCGCGAGAGTAGAGAACGTGTATCCTATACTTATACACGGAGGAAGGAAACACGTTCGAGCACAATGGCGAAATATGGAATCCAATATCAATGGAAACTAGACGAGAGAATACATAATCGTTCGCCTGACCACCTTCGCTTACGAAACAATCGAAATGTCCTCTGATTTATCGCGTCACCACCGGTAAAACGTTTCATACATTTTACACTCACGAAAACGTTCGATTTCACTTTTTTATTCTTAAATTTATTATCACGAGTCTCTTCATCTAATTTTTATCTGGACAAAAAAAATGTCTCTGACATAATATTGTACGTAGCGCTTCGCAGTTTCATAATTATGAAGCAGAAGTAATAACGAAAGATGAAGAAAAAAATTAAACTCATAAAACCGTATTATTACTTTTTATCATGACTTCTGTATGAAAGAATCTTTTTTCTTCTTCCTCGTCTCTTATTTTAAAGAAAAGCCTTGGAAAATGATAAATTTAACCGGACGCGAAAAGTTCTTGGACTTTCGCCGAGACGGAGAGAAAAGCTGGAAAAAGTTTTACGTAATATTGAAAGATTATTGAGTGAAAGAGACAAGAGAGTATATGATACGGTGGTTATAATTTTCACAGCTTTCTCCGGGATAAATGTTGAAGCCTCTCTCATCTCTCTCGTGGAGGAGGAATCGTCGAGTGGGTGGAAGGGTTTGGATACGATCGCGAGAGGGATTCATTCCCGTCGCCCGAAACGTTATAGCGATTTCTCTGTAATTCCCCGAGGTGGTTTTCACGGTGCGGCCTACGTGGAGGTATATTCGTATCCCGATTCGCGAACAAAGACTCAGCCAGCCAGAAATTATGCAACGTCTTGCTGATTAAGTGAATTGCTGGAGGGTGAGAACGATCCTGCGGGTTTTGACGTCGAGTTACGGCTATGTGCAACACGCTCGGATATGCTATACCCTCTCGACGTATAACCGGCGCGATATTATACCCGGCTATTCCATCCGTGCATCAAACCAGAGCGCTAGAGCTTCGGATTGCTTGGTTATTATTTACGCAGCATTAATTCGAAGGAAATCGAATAAGAGAGCGGAGAACGTCTTGTACCAAAATGTTCATGTTTCGTCGTTATACATTCGGTTGCTTAATAATTCATGAGACAATTGCAAATTTGATTTGATTCTTTGATGAAGGATCATCGTAATGAGTCAAAATTTGTAAAATTGAAATTGAAAATTTGAGTATTTCATAGGTGAAATGATTTTTACCTAGTAGCCTCTTGCAGCAACAGGTGCGGTGGTACCCAAAACTTGACCCTCAGTGCAAATCTGAGGGGAGCGACTCCACCCCCGGTCTGTCGATCAATCGGATTCCTCAGATTCAGCCACAATTCCTCGCCTTTCGCATTCTGATATTTCAGCCCGAAGTAGTCGCACTCTTTGCTGATTCCCAGGCAGTTGCACACCTGTTAACAGAAAAATGATTCGTTCACAAAAGTCCACAATTTTTATTTGAAAAAACAAAATTGTAAATTTATTATACAACTTGAAATATTTTACGTCGGGTTTTGATTACAATTCCGAGATACTATTTTGGTAATGGAGGTTTACAAAGGCGTACGTGGTTATTCGAATAAACGTGATAAGCCAGCATTGTGGCCGATTAATTTGAAGGAAAGTGGCTGGGACTATTTGAGCTTGCGGCTAAAACACAACGGGTCAGGGCAAGCCCGCCGCCGTCGTTTGTATCCGACAAATCGACGTAATGAATTGCCAGCTATAATTTAGAAAGTTAGCGATGGGGGAATAGCATTCCGGTAGAAATACTGTATGATATACGTCTGTTTCGTACGAGGAGGAAAAGTAGAGGGGAGAAGGATGGGAAAAGAGAGACGGGCGAATTCAGTCCCCGAAACCCACAAAGTCATTATCTCGCCATGGCATCCTCTTGCATTCACCTTCTCCTATTCAAACTTCCAAAAAGCTGGAGCCCAGCGATGTTCCACCAGCCACGGAATAAATTATGCGAGCCCGTTGCCAAGCTCGCTGCCTCTCAAACGATTTTTCTTTTTAGTTTTGACTCGCTATTTTCTCTCTAAAAACGCGGGGCTGTCAGATAAAGTAACGGGAATCCCGTAGACATCGAAAAGAAAAACCTGTCGCGAGGGGAAAAAATTTTATCTCCCAGTTTTGAATCCGGGAAAGATTTCTCATTCGGAGATGCATGACTGAGAATGCATTTTCATTTGAAAAATTAAAGCCGAACTGTCATCGGAAGGTCCCGTGTGTTTGCCTTTGTCAATGAAAAAGTAATCTGTTCGACTCGGGGACATCAATTACATGGGATTTTATTTGAACGGATTTTTGAGATGGAAATTTATAGTTACGGAGATTTCCGAGCTTGCGAACTGCCTGAACAAATATGAGGGAAACAAGAGTCAGAAAACAAGTCGAAATTGCGATGTATCTGACAGGCGCGTGCATATAGGAAAAAATAAATAAAGGAGGAACGGAAAGAATCCTGCCGCATCGAAGTCGGAAAAAAAGAGGGAAAGCGTCCTCTCGGGGGAAATGAAGAAAATAAGGCATAGAAGGACGTATAGAGGATGAGGAAAAGGAGGAAAATGCGAGATAGAGGAACGTCATGCTAAAACGATTATTGTATTGACGAAACACTCGTGGACTCGTTCACCGGAGAGAAATTTTCGTCGAATAAATATTGGAGTTTCAGCCATGGTCAAAACTTTCAAGAGAATGAAAAATGGCTTTTTCCAGCCGCAAGCCTGCATGAACGCTTTTTTCCTTTCGATATAGCATCGCTTTATCAGAGTTTCTTAAACTTTACTTACACGGAATGACTCAGAGGGAGATAAATTTACGATATGAGGAAAAATCTTGGTGCATCAATAATTTAAATTTCCTTATATTTGACGTCACCGTACTTGAAAAATGAGCTTTTCCGTATCGAGTGAAATCATCGTCTAGATAAAGTTGAGAAATGTTTTCACGGAAAAATATTGTGGACGGTACGTTTTTAGGAGGCGGAGACAAAAGTATATGTATGAACCTTTTTCGTCGAGGCAAGCCGGGGAGGTCAGAAGAGCTTGAAAATTCGGGAACTGACGAGGCGGGGGAAAGAAGAAGAAAAGTAGAATGGCAACCGCGAACTAATATTGAAAGTTTGGCTCACGATGGAATACTGCGTTTTCCCCGAGTTTTCTCTTGGCTCGTTGAGAAAAAGACGAAAAGGCTTTCTTGTCTGGAAGCTCTCTTTCTGGCAACGAAAGAAAAAAAATCCACGCAGACCCGCAATGGTTTCCTCTCAATGCGTTCTTAACTTATTCACGTGACGCCAAAAAGTTAAAAGCCTGAAAAAACGAGATTTGAAATATTCCCAATGAGGATCGACGAGGCGAGGATGCGACGCTCTTCGAGAGAGAATGAAAACGATTCGACGTGGCTGAATCGTCCTTGATCAGCTGGTAAAATGCCCTCCCTCACCTCCTCTCATCCCTTCTCTCCCCAGCCTCGTGCAAATACGAGAAAACCAGTTCTTCGTTCCCAAGAGAGCAAAATATTCGCCTTATTTTCCAACGTTGAAGCAGCTTTTGCTTCGTTATCGCGCCAGAATTTATTATTCCGAAACCGCGAAACAAACATAACTTTCATTTCGGGCGAACACACGGAAATTTAACTAAATTAACAATATCTGCTTTCCATAAAATAATAAAGCTCCGCGTTCATAAATTTGTAAGATACAGGCTACTTTCTAGATATTTCAAAATAACTTTGCCGGTGAATGAGAACGTTGGGAAATTCGCTTCAAGTTCATTTTTATCTCAAATTGCGGGAGTTTCCAGATTTATCGTAAAATCATCATTACCGGTACGTTAATAAAGCAAGAATATTATTAATATACCGTGAAAGTCGAGAGTATTGATTGAAATTCGGAGAATGGCAGCTTGAGGCAACGTCTCGTTTAATTAATATCAAGATCGTTTTAATTCTCGCAAATGTCAGTCCATATCATTTTGCACGGGTGTATCCGAAAATAAGGGTATACGGGGATTATTTTCCAAGAAGTAAAGTCGCGTGTAAAAGGGTGGAGAGAGGCGAAGGGGCTTGTTATTAACGCAACTTTCGGTCCGTTGACTCGGAAGAAGGATTAGCTTTCCAGGAAAGGCAAAGTTTGCTAACGGATCCGCCTGCGAGAGTTTTCCCGAACGAGACAACAACGGATCTTGCGAAAATTTCTCGATATTCCTCGTTGTTCCAAGTTCGAAAGCTTAGTTGTGCGAATAATTCATGTACTTTATTATTATAACTTAGTTCATTATTATAATTTATGAAAAAAAGGAAAAAATTGATTTTCTTCACTCTGAGACGAGTTTTCGTGGACGTTG
Organism: Cremastinae sp. B BG-2022a; assembly: GCA_030522605.1. Classification (NCBI taxonomy): domain Eukaryota; kingdom Metazoa; phylum Arthropoda; class Insecta; order Hymenoptera; family Ichneumonidae; species Cremastinae sp. B BG-2022a. The sequence continues at coordinate 121,812 of JAPYYX010000235.1, forward strand.
AGGGAGAATGGGAAGTGACAGGGCTCGTCGGAGTACGATTACCCGGAGTATCCATCTTGATTCCAGGACGAAAGCTTGGAGCAAACTTGAGGTATGTTTGCTGGAGCGTTATGGCAAGAAAGCCCAAGCTAGCCGAAACACCTGTAGCGAGGGAATCTCTCGTTTGTCAAGCTCGTGGAGTATTGTGGCTTATGAGAGGCAGTTGGGGCTTGTCTTGGCTGGCACTGTGTGTACACAACTGGCCCGACTCGTCTACTCCAGATTTTGGAGAAAGGGACAAGCCCGTATACGTGCGTGTGATGCTCACATAGATCACAAACGTGTCACGAAATGCTTGAAAGAGCAACGAACACGAGCCGTGATTATTATAGAGTTAGAGGCAAGAGCTTCGTGTCACATTTGATGCATACGAAATTTCTATCCAATTTAACATACGCAAGATTGTCTGCTGAACATGTTTCGGATTTGAATCTAAAATGAAACCAATTCAGAAATTATGAAGGATGAAATTGTTTTTATTCCATATTCCGAATACAATGATTGAAGTGTATCAATAGTTGTCTTATTATAAAAAATATTAGAAAATGATAAAAAATGTGTTGAAACATTATTCAAAGAAAACTTCTTCAGTCTTAATGTTCTTAATACGACATACAATGGAATAAGTTATATATAGTGGATAAGTAACAGTTCCAAGATAAAAAGGATTAAAGCGATTTTGTAATCCGTTTTCTGTAATTTGAAGTGTCGTGTATTCCATCATGCACCAGCCCAGACTAGTATGTAGGGATTTATGTTCCCATCAATCACATGACTTAAACTCCATTGTTCGAAATTGATTTTTGATCGCTCAGATGGTATAACCCCATATGATTGGTTAAGCCGGAGAGGTAATGTCACGTGCATGCATTTTGGTCGTAATGTGTGTGACATAAATCGCAGAGCCATGTGATTGGTAGATCCCAAAGGCTGAGCACATAAGCGCATGCTCATTAGCCATAAAAATTGCGGATTCTCATCCTATATGTATATGAATCAGCCAGCGTTCGTTATTATACTCATGTATGTATGATCTAAACCTAAAATACGTATTGCGTAGTTAGATATTTTATTTAGGCATAATGTGTTCTTTTTTTGATGGAATGGCAGGTAAAACAAAGTTCTTTTAATTAGAAATCTCTCTACTTTCATTTTTTTCTATTGAGATTTTGAATCAGATCAAGCGAACGCGATGCATTTACCTGACGTAACATTTATATTTAATGGATATTCAATTATAGTCAAGGAAGAAGATATTCCTATTGGACGCTTCATCCGTTGATTGATTCCTATTAATCGCCGGGTTGATAGTGGTTTTACGTGGTATCGATGATGCGGTTACCAAATGCGATTTCTTCGTTGCAGGCTTCACAAACTATACACGGTAGCTTCCACATGAACTATTTCCAAGCACAGCGAAGAGAGTTTGTTGTACTCGGAGGCGTTATCAACGTCATGGCTTCGCGTAATTAGTGCAGACTGTGCGCTCCTAAGCGGCTTAAGGACAAAACACGGAGGGAAGGATGCGCATTGCCGTTCCTTCGTCCGAGAGACGTCTACCCAGCAGGCTCATTCTCGCCACATCGTCCTCGTGCCCCCACTTGTGCTGTTTCTGCACACTGCATCCCATGAGCTAATACCGAATATCTACGGGTAGAAACCATCCGGAGATTAACAAAGTTTCTTCACGAACGTATCCCACGATGTGTCGAAACAACCGACCTTGCGGTTACTCGGACAGTTTGTACGAGGCAAACGGTGACGCGAACTTGCTATCCTGGAACAACTTTTCAAAGGCTGTTCCAGTTGTAGGAGAAAAAGAATAAATTGTGATCCAACCAAAGTTCAATCGTAATGAAGTTGAATGATATAATCTTGATTATACTATTGAATTCTTAAGAGTGAAGCATTCAATAGTTGGGAACAAACGCAAGCTGCGAATCTACGCTGTGCCATAATTGATTTCGAATGATGAGAAGTGGAACTCCTTGTTTTTGATGCACGAGTTTGCAGATGTTGTTTGGTACATGAAGTTCAGACGCAGAGGTGACGTGTGCGCCTTTCGGAAGCATTCAATATTCGTAGAAGCCCTGGCGGGCGATGCGGCGTTATCTCATCCCTTCAATCGGTCCCTCTCTCGGTCTCTTTATTCATCATCTGTCTCGACGAGCGCCAATGTATAACGAAACTCTGCGTAACTGCGGAACATCAAAGTTCAATAGAAGAGCAGGGTACAGCGAGCGCTTTCAACCTGGGCTTCCAAGAATTCCCTATCTCTCCTCAACGTCCATAATCGTTAGACACGTTACCTCAAAGCAAATGGACACTTCCGATCAGTTCCAAGTTTCGCAATATTCCCTGATCAAAGCAATTACGGACAAACGCAGTTTCATTTGGAAACCAATTTATCAGAAATGTATGAAGTATCTAATGCGAGGTGAAATTGAATGGGTCACACGGTATCGTTAGCCAGGGTGAAAAATGTACCGAACTCATTTGGTATGTGAAGGAGCGAAAGCAATATCGATTATTAGAGTCTGACTCGGCGCATTAGCATGAACGAACGAACCGAGAATGAATCTCTGTTTCAAAACATTCACGATCCGAAAACGAGAGAATTCAGGTATTGCATGAAAGGAAATGGAAGGAGGAGGATACGAGGCTGTGTTTCCTGAGGAAATCGATGTGCAGAGCTTTGCAACCGAGATCTACAGTGTCTGATCTGAATACGAGATTCCTCTCCTGGGCTTTTTATTTTTCCTCTTTCGCGACTTGCACGAGCATACCGATTGACTGCCTGTCTGTCGCGTTTATCTGTCTGTTTGTCTGTCCGTCTGTCTGGCTTTTGCCTTAAACTGCTTTTTCCTCTTGCCGATGCTCAGTTCCGTTCGGCTCGAAAACTCCCGAACGACTCCTCGTTTTTTTTCCAGATACAAAGAAGAATCCTCCTTCCCCAATCAACCTACTGCGCTTTTTGCAATCGAGACACGCTCCGCTACACTGACGCGAATCGTCGAATATTCTCCCCGACGATTTTCTCGCTTGGAGGCTCTTCGCATTCTCCTACGGTGCATCGAAACACGATGTAACGACTCTGCTGACGTAATTCAAAGATCCTCTGCACGAGAGAAAAAGCTTTGACCTGACATTTTGTATTTGTGAGATTTATTTTCTCTCTGTTTTCATTTTTGAAGTGAAACTTCCTTTGCCTGGCGTAAATTAGTTAGTTTACGTTAACTTCTTATGTATGAAATAATTACAAAAATTAATTTTTCGTCTTGAATTCCATATGAAGGTATTTTTTAAAATCTGCATTGATTATTTATTGCATTGATCACATTGGATATTACATATCGTCCTTATCAATGATTTGATTTTCATCTCTTTTTCAATGGGAGTTTTACTTCAACAATGAAGTTGTTACACACTTATTTTTTCTTTATATGGCTATTTGTTTGATGCAATTTCAGTATTATCTTTTCTACCGCAAATTCGATTATTCATCTTGCCTATTAGAGCTCTTTTTATTGTTAAACTATATCTCGGTGGCAATGGTCTTGACAATCTCTTGCGCAATGTAACGACGAGCTCATTAACGCCAACAAGAGAAGCTGGCGAAATGCCGATAAAAAGCACAAATAAGCCACGAACGGACGAGAGACGATAAGCTCGCAGGTGTAACGTTCACGCCAAAGAAAGCGCAGCTTTTTTCTCTCCTCATTCCATTTATTTACTTTTATTTTTCACAATAGTCGTCACGATATGCATATACAGAGGAGTCTTGCCAGGAGGCTGGCGTCTTTTCCTCGTAAAACGTCGTTTGCATTTAGCAACTCTCTCGCTCTCGACTTCCCTGTCCGCGCGTTTCAAGATTATCGTTTTGCGCGGCGCTTTACATTTTTTTCTATGCTTTCTTTGAAAGCCACACAGCGTTGAGAACCGCGTGCTCGTTGCTTCAAATACAAATGGCCTCGTTAAAAAATGTTCTATACGTTTTTGTCGTTTCTTCGGTCTCTTGTTCCGCTTCCGCTTTTTCTCGAAATGAGTCTGAACGGGCTTTGGGTTAAGAGGAACGAAATGAGAAAAAATGGACGGAAGAAATTGGGGCTAATATGAAATTCATCTTGAATGGAAATTGAACGTTACGGTAAAAGTTCTCTTTGAGTTATGATTCGCTGGCTCGTGATAAATTATCTCTGAGGTCGGGATAATCCGATTGTATCGACGGAGGAGTTTCATTGACGTCGCCTCGGTCGTAAACACAATCTGTCATCTCCGTAAAAAGGACAACCAGTCGGGTGAGATCCTCCTCGAAGGATTTTGTAATAAAAGAGCCAGGAAAAACGAGTTCACCAAGCTTAAAAGTGAGAGAAAAGTCCGATAAGGAAAAAGTTTGATAGCATATTTTAATTCGCCCTGTCTCCTATATATCCCTCTTCCTCTTCATTTCTCCATAAGTATGATAATACTCGCTGTTGAATATATCAATGAACCTCTATTCGAGTAATACCGCGACAGCGAGAACTTCGCTCTTCCCACTTTTTTTTCAGAATACATTAATAAACGAGGGCATAATGCAGCTCTTTCGAATTCATTATTTTCCATATTCACGGACATATACAGCTTGAATGTTATTTCAATGTTTGCTCTGCATAAATCAATCTCTAAAAGAAACAACATTCGCTTCCTTCCTCAAACGCTGCTCGCTCGGGTTCAAGAGCTTGAAATTGTAATTAGTGAATTATACAAACGCAGGATTTAATAATGGAAGGATTACGCGGGTGCATAACATTTTTCACATTTTATTCCAGAGTGGAAATTACGAGGGAATTACACGGCGCGGTGGAAAATTCATCTGAAGGATGGTGACGGCTTATTAAAGTGTGTTAGTCCGGTTTTCGTAATTGACGGTATTATAAAGCGATTTGCGAAATATCGAGGAGCAATATGAGATCGATTGGAATACACAGGTATACGCGAGAGAGTTAAAACGCGGTACGAGATTGCACGGATTCTCCTCGTTCCCGTTATATCCCCGGAACTTTTGCTACACTCGTTGAATTGTAATGGTAGCTCGAATATCTCGGGAAAAGGAGAGAGACCCGAGGGTGGGCTTTCCGCATATCGCGAGTTGCGGAGAACGGATTCAGGCTGATAGCTCAATGCCCATGGATTAAAATGTTCCGGGATGGAAGGAAAGGGGCAGCCTTGCTATGACGCTCCATTTGAAGCCTCACAACGCTCGGATATCCAATAATTTCCAGCTTTCCATGGCTCTCTTCAAAACCCGCGATATGTACTCGATATATTCCCACAAGACTTTATATATCTCGTTGCGAATTGTTCCACATAACGGGAAAAAAAGTCTTTTTAATTTCATCACTACATTTTAGTGCAGGCATCGAATGCGTGCGAGTTTTTTTTTTTTTTTTACGCGCGAGGATGTTGAGGTTGAGTCTGTAATCTCGAGTGCGGTTGGAGAGGAAACGTCAGCCCCGGAGAGCGTCCTCTCGAGTTATCGCGCACGAATACTCTTTCTCGAAAAAGCTTCAGCCAACGCGTCGCCGCGGCGTGTGTATCGCGATGACGACTCCAAATAAGCAGCGGAGTCTCCGTGTCTCTCGGCAAAAACTGCATCGAGAGAAAAGAAGAAGTGGAAAAGCTCCCCGCGAGAAACCAGAAAAAAAAGTAGGAAGAAACGAAGAACCTTCTCCGTGTTTCTAAAAAAAAAAAGTGAATCCAAATCCGCAACTCCCTTCCAAATCTCACCGAAACGTAAGCCACGAAGTAACCGAAGAAAGTGACAAAGTCGAGAAATTTTCTCGATTCCTCTAAAACTTCGCGGAAAGCCACCGCACTCCGGGAATCTTTATCTCGGTATCGTTCGACTTTTCCAACACTTCTCACCGAATGCTTGACCCAAATTGACGGAATCCACAAAAAAAAATGTAACTATCTCTCTCCTCTCTCGGATAAAAATCTCAAAAAGTGAAGTCTCTGACAAAAAAGTTTCTTTGTAGGTGCGGGATATATGCACCTGTGAGAGGAAAAAAAATATGTGACGCGCGAGAAACTCCGGAATGTCGGTCTCGTTGAAGTTTTATTTATGGACTTGAATAAAAAAATATGGTCGGATGAAATGGATGGGTTCAACGGCGAGCAGCGTTCGACTTACTTTTTGACTCAAAATTTAACATACTCCTATTTCGGCGCGACATATCGTTTTCCGTTCGAGGATGTGGAAGAATGGATATTCACTTGGCATATGTGGAGCACATAGGAGAAAGAGATAACGAGCGGTAGGACACTTCTTCTGCTGATACGGGTACTTCTCCTCGAGGCGTCGCGCTGACGTTGTTGCTTACATATCTAGCTGCGTTTTCTCGTTTCAACGCGACAACCCAGCCAACTTTATAGCACCCGAGATCTATAAAAATGTTGGCTAGGTCAGGCAGCGACAAAACATATACTCGCGCTCGTACAGCATATTCGAAACAAAGTAATACGGAATTTTATCAAAGGCGCTTGTTGTGGAATATTCCATTCTCTCGTGTTTACAGAACTTCTATTTCATAAATCTAACAAATTATTTTATAAAAAATATAAAAAGCACGGAATACGAGTTTTTTGCATGCCAATTTGAGTTTTTCCATTATTCGAGTCGCTCTTTTGTGGGTGAAACAAAAATCCCTCGTGCTGTAAAATTTTACAAAGCGAAATCGGTATCGTGGAATTCAGTTGAGAGAGCTCGAATTACACATCCCTCGTGGATTCAATATTCTTTATATAAAATCATTTTTTTAAATTTACGAATTATCGATCTCTAATGCGCTATCGGTTTAAAGGAATGCATGATTTACTATGCTTTTAGAGATTTTGAATATTTTAGGAGAAACAAGAGATGACTCGTATTGTTATTCGATGAAAAGAGAACAACGTGATTTTTTTTGAAAATTATCAGACACAACAGTGTAATTCGATTTCTCACCGTACATAGGACACTCAAACATCACTTTAATTTTGTATTAAATTAAAGCGATGTATACATTTTCAACCCACAGAGATTAATTTTCTCTTCTCCCAAAATATTAAAATGATTTTTAAATTAAATTCTCCTTGAACAGCTGTCTTGTACTCACTTAAAAAATGAAAAGAAGAACTTTGAAACTAAAAAAGTATACGTGAAAATAAAAGAAACAGGAAGCGGATCTTGCTCCGTCATTCCGACGCTACAAATTTTTTCAAACAATGTTTACAAAAAAAAAAAATTCCATAATGCATAAAAGAATATATAAGAAAGAATATAAATGATTCATAGCGTATTTATCAGAATTGGAGAGTGGCTTTACCGTGAGTGGCAAGTATACGCGAACATTTCCGTTTCACGCTAAAAGATGAGTAGTTTTCCTTCTGCGTCGTCATTTCTTTCATTTCCGCTTTCCCTCTAACCTTATTCTTATATTTCTTTCCACGCATCCGCTTCATTCTTATACTTCTGCCTTTTTTTATATCTTCTTCCCGCATGCCACTCGCACAATAAATACTCGTCCACGGATATTCGAAAAATGCAGTTTCGTACATCGATTTCCGATATCCACGCCCTGGGATAATTCACGTGAGACGTCACGCGAAGCGCATGAGAGATCCTCCTCATTTCTACGTTCCGAGACAAAAGTTGTGATCGGAGTATTTTCCTTCCTTTTTAATTTTTCTCGATCCGCTTATGATTTAATATGTTGAGCGCAGGAAAACCAAAGAGAAACGTTTCGTTACACAGATTTATCGACGTAAATACAAATGGACGATTTATGCGGCATACGCTTTTGGCGTTCCTTTTTAAATTGCGCGTGTGTGTCGGGCTATTGCCATTCAGCGAAAACGTTCTTCCTCCCTCGTACGTGCGGGCTCGCACGGTGTGCTCTCCGTCTATGTACTCGCGGAAAAGGATATAATACGCGGAGGAGTATAGTTTTCTTTGGGAATTCAAGGAAGCTCTTCTCGATATCCTTGGAGAAATGCCAAGCGAACAGATAAATTACCCCACTCCTTTTCATCCTTCTTTCATTCTCCCTGTCCCTCCTGCGGCTCTCGACAATGCTATATACTCGATTTATCCGGTACAGAGAGGACGAAACTCGGTTTCCGATACTATACGCGAATAAATGATGGCCCGGACAACTTTTTTTGTCCCTCGGAATCACGAAAAAAATTCTCGAGATATCGTTTTCTCGGAAAAACTACCAATTTTCGATTCTGATTGGTCGCTCTGCGGATCAACGATGACGTTCGAACTCTGCGATCGTGAAGAAACGTTGGCTCGCGCGGGCGCTCATTTGAAAAAAAATAAAATAAATTGGAAAAAAATTGTGCTGATTCAATTCATCGAGGCTCCCTCGCATTTCGATTTTTCTCACGTATGCATTTCGTATTCGAGAAAATCCGTTCGCTTTTGTGTAATACGGGGGTATAACCGTCCCGTGGATATAATTCGTCTCGTTTTGGAGATTGCTTGGAAATGCGCCAGTGGGAAAATAAATAAATTACTCGCTCTCTCCTATTGGATTTCACCGGTTGCGGCGTAATAGCCGAAGAAGCCGAGATCGCGCATTTCTGGAGAATTTTCCGCCAGAGAGCGTGTGTGCGGAGGTGGCGAAGGCGCGGAAAATTTAGGGATACGTGTGTTTGGAAAAGGAAGAAGAAGGAAAAGCTTCTTCCGAACGTATCACTTTCAAAGTGAGACTCTCTTTTTCTCCACACAGCGAAATGGAAAAAGCTTCGGTGTAACCTTTCGAGTAATGTGTACGAAAATGCACGTAGCCCGGGGATCGCGCCGATGACTTTCAGGATTAAGAATCCTCTGAAATTCGTTCGGTAATCGAGAATCGTCGGCACCATCTACGAAACACCGTTTTTATCGGATTCCAAAGAGCGCGCGAGAGGAAAGCCAATGAGATGTAAATCGAGCTCAAAAGACTGAAATTCGAATGGAAAACCGAGTGAAAAGGAGTGAAAAAAAAGTCGCAAAAAAAATTACCCAGTCAAAATATTTGAGCACGGGAAACAAAAAGAAGAAGTAAACGCAAAATTGGAAAGTTTTAATTTGCCGAATCATCAGAGCACATAAATATTCCGGCGATCTATATATAAAAAAAGGAGAACAGTCGAAAAGTTCGCTCATTAATTATTCGCCCGGTACAACCGATAACGATCTTTTACAATTCGATGTTTCCTAATTTATGCTTGAACTGGGGACAAAAAATAAGTCGTGCGCTCTAACTTTCGTGTTAATTAATAGCGCCATCTATTATCGGTTTTTCCATTAGAACGATTCTACAGTCATGCGAATTTAATGCGAAATCAATTGTTTTTTTTTCCTTTCTCGCAACTATCGTCGACTTTCGCATGAGAGTGCAGATGTTCTCCCCCTGCCCGAGGACTGGAAAAAGAATTAACAATATTCAGTATATCCGGATAACGTTGAAAAGAGCGAAATGAGAACGGAGATATCGTAGAGGAGAGAAGAATGAACGGAAACGTGCATACAGTATCCGGAAATAAACAGAAAACTCGGCACTTATTTGTGGAGTATTACGAAAACTCGATACACCGTTACGTAAACTTTGCTCTATACCTTTTCATTTATTTATTGGCTCCATTAGATCGTAAAAAAACGTAATATTGAGGAGGTTACGGCTCACAGGGGTATCGTCGTGTCTGCCGAGGCTTTTTTCTCATCTCTCCTGAGTCGCGCGAGAATCCCAGGAGGATTTCTCCATGCGAGTTTTCCTACACCCGTCATTCGCTTTTTTTTCTCCTTTTCCTCTCTCCTTCTATGACAAGCGAGTGCTCTCGCGCTGTCACTTCACCCAGAAATGAGTTTATAACAGAGATGGATTCGGATGGCCGGTGTGGAGACGAGACACGATATTCTTTCCCAACACTGAAAATAAATTAATCGGGCTGGGAAATGGATCGTAAAGGGGAAACGGCAGAGAGAAAGTGTGAGCCGGGGAGGCGCGACAAATTGGACACGAAATTAGTGGATTCGTTTCCGCCTTATCCCATTTGCGATTCGACTCGATTCATTACTCCGGAAAATTATTCGGTACGTCACTTGATAAATGCCGGTTTGCTACTCTGTTTGACGAATTGTGTACGCGCACCCGGGATTATCGTGGCTTTATTTATTATAATTGGTCTCCTGTTTTCCAAAGCGAACAAAACTATACGACCCCCATGGCAGCGATTGTATTTCGCGAAAATCACGGATCAATTAATTCAGCTCACTGTAATCTTCCATCAACAGTGTCATCATTTCAATAAAATGAATTTCAAATATACATATATACGCATATATATACTACACAGAGACGCATCTATATTGTATTTTATGTGGATAAAAAGCTCGACAGTCGTTCGAGAGAAAAATTGAGGCACACGGTTCACGGGGACGCTCCAGCCAGCTGGAGCACGGCTTTAATTCAGTTCGGGAAATATATACGTTAAGTGCACGAAAAATTTTTACATTACGTGCCTCCGAGAACGAGAGACGTACGTTAAAAATGTGCAAAAAACGGACGATGGAAAAACGAGGAGAAAAAAAAGGAAAGCACAGATTCAGGGAAATGTGATAAGCTGGTGAAGGAGAGTGGGAAAATGAAGGTACGGATAGGTATATGTATATTCAAGAGGGATTGTACACCAAGTACCAGATTGCTCTCTTCGCTGTACACGAAACGTAGGAAAAATCTATTCACCCATTTTCATCTCAATCTCTTTTTCATTCCGGCTCTGAGCCATCGTCGCTTCCCGTCTAACCTCTCCCGTTTAATAATTCAATTATCACAGTAGTTGCTCGGGCATGTCGTTTCGAGCAGTCTTGTATTTATATCGCGATACAAAAAGCTCCGCTCTCCCTCCGGGCTGATAAAAGATAATTTGATGTTGCAACGCTTGTTTGCATTTTACACATTTTTCCAGTCCGAGGCTGTTTTATTAATTTCAAGATTTCCTTTATTCGAATTATTATTTGTATATTTTTTGTTCAGCTCCCCTAATTAGGTTTAAAATTACTCGAGCCTCGATGAAAAAGCCAAAACAAAAGCACAGCGGCAGGCGTGAATAAAAATGAAATCTCGTTGAGTTCTTGCACGCATCGTTTTCCAGTTTGCCGACCGCAAAAGCGTATTCCCCGTGTGTATACTCGCACATAACCGCGGGAGAACATTGCAAAAAAAAGGTGAGTACCAGTTTACGGGTTCTAATTGAAATTGCACTAACGAGCAGAATTATATTTCAATATTGCGAATTCCACCAGGCAGTAGAGCCAACTCCATTTTCCTACGTTCCGTATATTAATTTTGTTTGTTTCTTTTTCTATCGAAAAATTAGTAATGAAATGAAATTAATTAAAACGAATCTGGATAAACCCGGAATTAAAATTACCATAAAATAAATTGTCCCGGTTTGAAATCAGCTGGCCGTTAATTATCGAGAACGATATTGAGTTCTGGCTTTGTCGGTATTCCTTGGAGCGAGAAAAAAAATGAAAATAAATAAACTGAGAAATACAATATTTGGCGAGAGCGGAGTGGAATTTTGGTGAAAGAGCTTTTCGCGAATTGCTCAGGATTAATGGTCCTCGCGTTTCCATACTCTTTCGTGTCACTTGTCCCAAGCGTTCCGTGCATGAATATGGAAATATTGAAATATCGAAAAGCACGCGAGAGACGAAATCGAATTTCGTCGCGTTGCAAATAATAAATTGAGGGAGATCGTTCCTCGCGTCGAATTTCCCGATGCATGATTTCATACGTCCGCGCTCGAAACTAATGCTAACGCATGTATGTACTCGATTTTTCACATTTTCATCCTCTTTCGTAAGCTCTTAACATTTTTTACTCAATGTTTGGACTAGAAAATCGGCTTACGCGAGAAATGAGATTTCTTCGTTAATGAGTTTAATAAATGTGCGCAAAACGCCCAAGGCAGGTGTCTCAGATTATTAACTTTTCGAGTAAACACTTTTAACGTTGGTCTATCTCACGCCGTAATTTCGTAACGCACCGCTCTCAAACCGGTACGATAAAGGCTTCTGCGTCTAACCGGTTCATTAATGATTATTTTACAATGTAGTAAATAACGAGCGGCTGCGCGCAATAAGGAGTTTAACACGCGTTCATATTTTTCATTATGCATCTCGCGTCGTGGTGGAGTCCTTCAAACTCGTCCTTATGGATGTACATCGTGTGCACGAAGCTTTTTGTTTACCGAATTTAACACGAGCTCAATTAATATGTTACTTATTTTATATTTTGCGTGAGATCGACGTGAAAAAAACTTTTTACATTCTTTTACATAACAAAAATTAATCGCTAGTAAACAAGTAATTTAGACTCTTGGAATATTTCTGTGAATAATTACATGTTTGAAAAAAAACGAGTAAAGCTGATTGTGAGAAAATGGTCAAAGAATGTTGATTATTTAATATTTGAAAACAAATTCTCAGTCAGCTTGCATCAGCTATTTTGGTACGATCAATGCCGATAATTCATATTTCCGTAAATTGAAGAAAATCGATCTTCCTTCCAATCGATGTTCATTAATTTCGGAGGCTTCATTTATATTAGATTTCTTTCTCCGAGAGTCTATCGATCTCGCTCGATGGCCTCGCGAGCCAAGATTGTCACGGTCATGGCTGTAATAACGGTCACGGTCAATCACGTATACGTTCATCGATAGACAACGATCATCTCTTTTATCATTGACATCCATCCACGTTGTCTTTTTTTTAAATAGATGCTGCTTTTTTTCTTTTTTTTTCCTCGCAACGTCTCAATCTCGCTACGCACATGGAATCGCGTGCACGTGATATCAACGTGCCAATTTGCAATTCGACGATCGAGACACGCGACAATTCGCTACTAGACACAGGGCACGTGATCACCACGAAATTCAATTGAAATTCGTACTTTTAATCTTCAAGGAAATTGTCTGCACGAAAAAAAAATTTCCTTGTATTGCGAAAATGGTAGATATTTAATATTTATATATCCTGATGCATAATGTATTTTTTGTATATCATTCATCTTAGGACTCTTCAGGAATCAACTGTGATGGAATTGAATTTGTTTTTTTCAGAAGCTTCAAAAAATTGTAAAACATGAAATTTCAAGATTTTTCAAGATCTTCGAAGACGTACCGAGAGACCACGGTCAGAGGATCGTAATCGCGTGTCTTACCAAAAACACAGTTCCACTATGTATCAATGAAAATCGAGGGCAGGGGAATTGAAAAAGTCTCGAGAAAGTACAAGTTCGTCGATTCTCCGGAGTCTAATTTTCATTACAGAATTTTTCCAATATTTTTTTTTTCGGAAAATGCACAAGAAATTTCGAATCGAACCTGGCTCGAGAACGTGATTGGAAAAACGAAAGGGATCGTTGACCCCTCCGGAGAGAGTCGACGAACGAAATGCGAAATTCATGACTTTACCATTTATATTTATATATTTTTTGCTCTTTTTTTTTTAAATTCATGGCATTACGCCGTGCATGGTAATATATAAACTTTATTGCTCGTATTCTCGGCACAACGGAGTTATTACATCTGCAATTTACTAGGACTTTTACCACTCTTGGGCGAATTTATATTTTATTATCTTGAAATGGAATACAGCGGAGCTAAAAAGTGCGAGTTTTGCTTTTCTTGAGTGCGAAATAAAAAAAAAAGACTCATTTCCATGGGTATCTCATAATTAATATAATTTTAAAAAGTGCCTTCATACACCGTGCGCAATTAAACTAACGTTAATGATTTTCTCGAGAATATTTCATTCTTCGTGAACTGTGTGAATTTATTTAATAAATTCTGAGGTCTGTTGACTAGTACATCGCTCGTCTCTCGCGAAGTACGTAACATTCAATATTCGCGGGAGATATCTACATATTCTGCAGCGATGTGTACGCAAGCATAACACGTTTAGCGTAGCACGGCCAAAGTTAGACGCGTCTCGAGCATCTCGCCCTAAATACCCGCAAAATGTGCTCCGAGCGATTTATTCGATTTCGCTACAGTGCAAGCTCCATCCACCCTCCGTTATATACGGCAAAGTCCTCGTAGCTTGTGGTAGTCAATTCTAAGATTAAATACAAGCGTTATTCAATTTCCATAAATGACAGCGCTAATACACCTCCGGAGAGATTGACCTTAATGTGCTTTTTTTCTGGTCTATCGACTTGAATCTTCTTTCATGAATTTCCGAGTATAAAACTGGCCGAAGGAATTTTCCATCAGGGTGGATGGTTTTCTGAAATGTTGGCGAACCGTTCGAAGGAGCTCTTCATTTCTAGTCACTCGAGGCTGAAACGTTGCCACGTTGAATCGTTACTCTCTACATAATAATATCGCTCATCGTTTCGTCGCTCTCGCTCTCTCTTTCTCTCTCTCTCCCCTGTCTCGCGTACTTTGACCGAGATGGTAATAGCTCGGTGCTTCGGTACGAAAAGTTGAGCGAGCGAAGGCGTTGACACTGGTAAAATATTCTCCTCTCTGTTTAACTTTCTTGTAAACATTTGCCATAGAAAGATCTCTTAGCACTCGACGCACTCCGTCTCTCTCTTCCTCTTCTCGATCGTCGTTCCCCGCTTCGCAGACACTTTTCCAGACACGTACCGAGAGAATGTACTTCCGGCGTGTTTTGCGTTCATAATGCGCATCGAAGATTACACGCCGATGTCGAAGATACAATTTACCGAGATATCTCTCTTCGAGCACGCACAATCCTCGCGAAATTCCATTCGTCTTTTGTGCAGAAATGTTCACCTCGCTTCGCAAAATCGATGCATCATAAAAGTCGATCTCGGTTAGTCGCGAGAGACTTTTATAATCCGTTATGGAGGAAATCTGCGTTGGAAGAGAGAATAAAGGTAGCCAGCGAGGTATGCTCTCGGGGGACGAACTATGAGATTGTGAACAAAAGCGAACTCACCCTCGAGCCTCGTTTCTTGGCAAAGTCATAGGAAATCTAATAAGAGCAAACAGAGAGAGAGAGAGCTTTTGAGTGCAGAAGTGAAATCAGGACGAAGAATGGGTTAATGTACGATCCTGAGGCCCTCTCTTCTCTCACTTCCTTCCTTATTCCACTATTGTTTGCCTTAATTGGCCAGTTGTTCCGTTGTTTCGTGCCAGCGAGCCCAGACACTGAGGCGGGGGAGGAAACACGGAGAGTGCCTCGAAGGGCCGCTGCTAAAAGAGAAAACAGGAAGACTCGCATAAGGTGTACACCATTATCACGAGTGTCATATTTAGCGCTCGAGCACCCTCTCGTCGTACCTGGGATTCCCGACCGCGATATTTTATAACCTTTTTTTTAAAATGATCCTTTCAACTCCTTCGAGATTAACTCAATTTATTTTCCATCGTGTAACTAATAATTTTTCAGCATAATAATAAGATAATTAAAACGCAAGAATAATGAAGGGAAGGACCATCGAGACGCTGTCTTTTCTCGTAACAATAGATTTCATCCCTCTCCCGCAAGTCTTTACTTTGAGCTTTGTCGTACACGTGTCGAAAAAAAGACTTCGGTGATCGAGAAGCGAGCTTCTTCAGGGTCCACAGTCTCCAGGGACGTTTGTACAACGTCTTGAGAGCTTTTCCCCGAGCAAACGGTACGAACAAAGCGTGTCGCGATGAACCCAAAGAATATCAGAATAAAGGCGGTAAAAAATGAAAGAAAAAAATGAGAATATACGCCAGCACCTGGTATGTAGGCGAATAAAAAAATGGAAGAAGAAAAAACAAGAAAGTAGAGAGAAAGCCCTTCGTATTCTTCTTCACTAAAGAGACTAACAATGCTCGCGTGTATTGCGATAAGGCTCTATCCTAGCTTAAAGAAAAAGGGCACTAGTGGAGTTACGAAAAAAAGTGCGATACCAGAAAAGGAGGCGAAGGATGAAGAGAGAATAAAAGAAGAAAACAACTAATGCCTTGTGTATAGCCGTTCGTGCGAAAGCTCGAGCTCTTTTCCCCCCTTCATCTCGTTTCCTTCTCGCACTCTTGACGAATTCGAGAAAACAGCACCCTCTTCCCTCTTCCCGAGCATCCACGAAAATCGTAGAGAATAAAGAGCAAATACGGGTTGAGAGAGGAGCGATGGACCCGTTTCTTTCCCTTCCTCTCTCGCGAAACTCTGTTTTCTACCCTCGCATCCTCACCCTTTTTCCTATTCCACTTTCCGCTGTATTTCTCACCTCGAGAATCCGCAAAGACGAAAGCATCGTCCTTTTCTTCTTTTTCACACCCTTCCCTTTTTCTCGCGTGTATACGAGGAAGCGAGAATATATATAAGCTCGGGAATACCACTTTATCGGGACAAAGCATGTAGAATCACTTTTTCTGTTTTTTTTTCTTTATCGTTCGTGAATTGGATGATCGATTAGAACTCCGGAAAACTCGAGGCTTGATAATATATTTTTTGGCGTTATAATTATTCATGGCTCGAAAATTGCTTGTTTTTTTATTTTTAATAAGTTCGTTTAGGGGCAACGATGCGAATATTCAACACGAGATACAAAAAAAAAGGTAAATGAGAAGTGGGTTGACCAATGATGTATCCTCGGGGGTTGTTATTAATTGCTTCTCACATGGCTGCACTCGGAGGAATATTCACTAGCTCATGGTGGCCACTATCGCTCGCCATGGTTTCCCGATATGTGTACAGTTAACGAGGAATATATGGGATCGCCAATTACGTTCAACGCTTCGCGGTGGACCCGCGCTTTTGTTCGGGAAACGCGTATACGCGGATAGCGGGAAACAGAGAAGGCAGGTGACCGTTTGTTATGCAACGTTAATCACACACGTGTCATCAGTAGAAAAAAAACAACGTGAACGAACCTAGCGAGTCGACGTGTATACCGAGCACGCTCAAGAGATACTGCATATGAAATAAAAATGTAATTAATGAATGAATATTCAGGAAGGTTAAATGCTATCGTGAATACGCTCTGTTAACTATTGTTACGATTATTCACAATTCATCTAGAATAAGCTTTGTAGATTTCCTCGCTCTCGAATTTGAAAAATGAATTTTTAATATATAAAGTGAATTAAGAACTTTTAACTGTATGGATTTACGTTCGCTATGTATTTGCGGATGGAGAAAAATTTCTCTTCATCTCTCTGGAGGTTGTGAAGTCCAGATATACCGATTTATTGATAAAGAAAGTGGAATCCGTGAAAATAGTAATTCAAATCTGACTCTCGGAATTGCGAAAATTGCGGAAAATATCGAATGCCTCTGGATGACATTTCAAGAGGCCAGCGTGTTGCAACCATCTCGCAAACATCTAAGCCCTTTACTGTCTGCAGAAGTTGCCAACTGATTCACGACGGTTATGCTGGTCTGAAACGTATAGCCTGTATATCTTGAGTAAACCGTATAAATTCAGAGAGTGTTGCGAAACGTGCTTGCACAACGTGTATCTAATCATCAAATGCGTTCAAGTGCTTCGTGGTGACATAGACATATATGTCTATGTATAAAAGTATAGTGACTATATTCTTCAGAAGGAATATCGGGGTACATCCTCTGCCAAGGCGACCTCATTTACAGAGTAAACAGTGAACTCGAGTTACACGCGTACAAATGCGAAGTGCAAACTCCACACCGCCTCCGCTTTTTCCGATCGAAATTTTCGCGGCTCCTCTTTTGCGAGCCAGTTCAATCTTTTTCCGCTATTGGATGGTATTGCCGGAGAGATTCAAATGGTGGGATGCAGCGAGTGAAGATATCGGAGACGTGGAACGATAGCGAATTTCCCGAGTATTCCTATCCCGGATGAAATAGATGAAACTCGATCGACTGACGAAAAAGTACACCAGAGACCGAAAATCTAAGGAAAGAAATGTAATGCGAAGATTGGCAACGATTCTATTCTTTCAACGGTACGTTCTACGACATGAATGAGAAAGCGCATTAATATAGCTTTTGCGGGAAAAATAGTTCCAGGCTCTGTTGGTTTTCTTCCGTAAATCAAGGTCGCACTGTTTCGCCTCTTCACACTTGTTCAAAAGCTTTTTCGTACTGTGGAAAAGTGTCGTAAATTTTCATAGCCCGTTCGACTTTCATAGTCTCGATGGCAGACTCTATCGCTCCATTCTTCCCGGGTCCCCCCGCTTTTCCTCTCGATTCGAAGTAAAAGAGCCAAGTTGAATAAAGTTGCGGTGCAAACGGTAACAGCCAGGAAGAAAAGAAGTACAAAGTTTCTTGCAGTTGGTCGCTGAGGGGTATTATCGTCGTGAAAGTTCAGCTCGCGACATCACTTGAGGATAGAGAATGGAGCCTTCGTTACAAGACTTTGGTTGATCTCTCTCGCATTGGCCTTTGTTCGTTATTATTACTAGCCGAGAGGAGAAAGGAGCTCGCTTTGTGGCAACATTGCTCCTTCATTGTCAAGCTATTCGGATCTCATGCTTTACGAGAGCACCGAAAGTTCATTGGAATCACCCGCAGGAAACGGAGTTACAATCTCAAGAGGTATCAAAATAAAATAAAAAGAGGATACGACCAATTCTGAGCCAGCGCACCTGAAAACCCTTACAACAGAATTGAAGACATCGTTGGAGTCGCGTGCAAATGAAACGTGTTGTATAAAACTGTCTAGTTGTGTCGTAAATGCCATACACGTTGTTCAACAACCGGACTGCACGGTGGAGAGCCATTAAACCTCAAAGGTGTTGACCGTACCTCCAATTAACTCGTGCGTGCATTGTTTTCTATTACTCCAGGCATCTTCCGACTCACCTCAACCATCCGAAGCGCCATGAAAAACATCTTCAAAAGTTTTCAACGTTTCACTGAACGCTATCGATTTTATGTAAAGATGGTGCAATGATCTTTACTTCCTCTCCGGCTTCGAGAGGAGATAAAGCTGTTTGGCAGTTCTAAACTAAGTTTTCAACTACGAAAGGCGCTTCTTTCATAAATTCGAGTCGATAAGCTAACCTGTCTTGTATCGCAAACTCTTTGCATCGTTTGCATCAACAAACTTAGTATTCCTATTGAATCAAATTTCCAAGAACGGCATGGAGTCTTATAGGACTGGAATTACTGGAGTTACACGTGAGACAGTATTCATGTTATGCCGGTACTTCTAAGGTGAACATAGAAATGCTCGGGTGATTACGTAATTTATGTAATTAGATTATTAGTTAGATGAGAATTTCGCTACTCTCCGATTGCCATGCTCTCTACGCCTTGGCAGGTGGAACCGACTGGTGAAACTTTGTCCGCTTGGATACTCGCACTTAGGACTGATAATAATAAAGTTTTCGATCGATAAGGGAATCTCGTAAAGTGTACGTCGAAACGATTACACTTTAACGGTAAGAAAATGGCGAAGAGGAGTACCGAGGTATCCCCGTCACTGCCGTTTCTAGAGGATCATGTGCTTTCCCAAATTGGAATTTCTCATAAAACGGGACGTTTCCTGTGAAACTATAGGCAAAATTACTAGTAATAACCCTCCCAACTTATCAAACAATCCGGCAGTAGCGGAATACATGCGGCAGGACTCAAGAGCATGAATTACGATCGTTGGCCAATCGTAAAGCAGAGAATTCACAGGGTTTAATAGTAACTTTAATTTCCAATAATAACATTGAAGGAAGAAATACCCGATGAATTACAAACGGAAACGTCAATCTCATGAAATCGAAGGGAAAATCCGTTTCATCGGAAGTTCGAATACATATGCAACTTTGGGAATGAGAAAATAATATCTCTTGCCAAAATGAAATGAAACGGAGTGAACGAAAGGGAAAAGAAAAATAAGGGGTGTGCGAGAGTTAACGAAATTCGAAATTAGCCGACGGAATACCGTTCTCGCTTCCGGTAGATTTAGCCACGGAAATCATGGCTGGACTATTTGCCACTGGTGAACAAATGCCGGACGAGGGGTTGATGGAGGGTGCGGATTCAGCTGGGGGAACGTTCGAACGAAGAGCCGTAAACGTTTTTCCGCAGTGGGACACGCTCGCGCGCAGAGGCCAAGAAATGAGGGAATGAGCGAGGAAGAAAATCATGCCCGAGAAACCCGTACGGGAAAGGAAGAAGAAAGAAATTGCTGGCACTCGAGGAAGGGGTTCCTTGCGTCGGAGATTGCAGTATACCGGCAAAAGCGGACGGAAACAAAGAGGGAAGAGCAAAAAGAGTCGGAAGATCGAGCGCGTTCTTCCCTCCTGAGAAAGAACACGAACTGTTTTCTTCCAGCGGAAACAGCACTAACGTGATTCCATGCTTCACGCATGAATGTACCGCGCAATGTGCAAGTCTGCACAATTTTTTCCAAATACCCCTGCGTCACCAGAGCAGATGGATTTTTTCAAAGGAAAATCGAGTCTGCATGCGCGATCAAGTGACTGATCCTCAACTTCTAATTTCCTCCAGGTTTATTCTTATCTGCAGCTGAAGTTACATTATTCCCGAAGGAATAACACCTCGGGCGATGAGTATCGATGAGAGTTTCCAAGCCACCCGGAATGTTTCCTCTCGTTTGAAAAGTTTTATGGTCGACTCGAGTGCAGTCAGCCATTATTCGCAAGAAAATTGAATTCCGCTATTTTCAGGAGGGAAAGGTAGCGCTGCCGCACAATGCGACTTTTCCTGAAAGCCCTCCGACTTCAGCTTCTTTTCGCGAGACATTTTCCGTGACGTATAATAACTTTAATCACAGTTTGCCAAGTCATCAGATTCCACACGTTTAATCGTTAGTAACTTCGTGTAATTGTGGCAGTGATTAAAGACTCTTTTCAAGTCTGTAAATCCTCCAAGAATTCACGAGAGATTTTCCAACGGTTCGTTTTTTATAAGAGATTTGAAAGAGGTTGAAAAATATTGTTCTTCGAATACGTACATTCAAATGATATCCGGATGAGCACTTGAGATTCGTTTCTCTGCATATACAACCGAATGTTAACGATGAACCTTTTAATTTTATCAGATTCAATTCCACCTTACACTAAATTCTACCCGGACTCTTTCTCATCTTTTCTGAGGATTTTCCTGGTCTTTTATTCTTCTTTATATCAGAGCTACAATACATCGGGGAATAACCTGAAGTAACACGAACCATTTGCCGGCAACGAAACTCAATTATAACAAGGAGTGAATTGCTGCGCGGCAAAATTGAAGAACAACATTTATCCGACGATGGTATCGTTGAGAGGAGACTTCTGGAGCGAGGCGAGAGTCTTGGGGAGCTTCGCGGAGATTATTGGCCGTGTTCGTGTGCGTGCCCAAGGAGTGATTGTCCGTACCACGAGAAATTACATCAACACATCAGAAGTGATGTATGAGATAATCCCTGAAAAAAGATAAAGGTGTGCGTCTCGACAGTTGAAATCGTTCAGAATTTATCCGTTTTCACAATTTTCCCACAATTCCTCGCAATTTGCGCGGTGTGAAAACGCTCGGGCAATAAAAGAAATTCTATGTGCTTAATGGAAAATAATTCTCGCTTGGAAAAACGTGTGCTCGAACGCCGGAGAAGAAAAATCGATGAAAGAAAATTGAGGGTTGGGAAAAAACGGAAGAAACGGTGAAACATCGTTCCTCGAATAATCGTGAGAGCGCCAAATGTGTTTTCGTGCTTGGTACACGTGGAATTTACGAGGATACGCTATGTGAGTTATACGGATATGTGGCATGTACGGATATGAAGGAGCTTGTCAAAATTGATTTTCCTTGGCACACTTGCGTGTGCAACTCTCCAAAAGCGTTCCTACCAGTCTACCATTTTCCTTGTTTTTCAACAAGCCCTGGAGATTCTCTTGCTTCTCGAAAAAGGTTCGTGTTCTATCGTTTTGGTATTACACGAACCGTTATTCTTCCTCCAAACACCGACATCAGGAGTCTCTTTGCTCTCTTTTGCTGCATTATTGCACAATCTTGAACCAATCTTTATTTCACCATTAGATTAAAAAAAGTGTAAATCGGAGCGTTATTTTTCATGAATTAAAAGATTTGCGAATATATACAATTGCGAACAGTTTTGTTATTACATGAAGCATTCTTCTTCCTCCAAACACCAACATCAGAAGCCGCTTTGCTGCATTATTGCACAATCTTGAATCAATCTTTACTTCGCCATTACATTTAAAAAAATGTAAATTGGTTTTGTTATTACATGAACCATTCTTCTTCCTCCAAACACTAACATCAGGAGTCTCTTTGCTCTTTTTTCTGCATTATTGCACAATCTTGAACGAATCTTTATTTCAGCATTAGATGAAAAAAAGTGTAAATCGGAGCGTTATTTTTCATGGATTAAAAGATTTGCGAATATAATACAATTGCGAACAGTGCGAAGAAATATCACGTACCGACGTTGCTCAAAAGATCGAGGACATCGAAAATATAAAGAGCTTGGAGCGAATTTTATTCGTCCAAGAGTGGGAAAGTGTTTGTCCATGAGTTGAAGCGAGATAAGGTTAAAAGAGAAAGAGAGAGAGAGAGAGAGTGAGAGGTAGCGTGAATGACACACTCGTGTAGGGTACAAAGTCCACGAGGCACGCGCTCGAACGTGCCAAGCTAGCTTCTCGTTGAGGTATACCAATGTACAAAGTACACTAAAAATACATCTATAGTTAACCCGCGTACTCGACGAGTTTCGTTAGGCTCGCTCGATGCGTGGGCGTACAAAGATAACCTGGCAGACACTCGAATGAACAAACGAGCTTTCTCCTTTTTTCATCATTTTATTATCATTCAAACTGTCCACCAACTCCCCGTTCATATATAAAAAGTTGAAGTCACCGCTTCAATTATTCAAGCTCGTAAATAGTATTTTTTTCACAAATTCTCTTAATGATACGTTGCGGGTAAAAATAATTAGACATTTATGTTCCGGCATCATTAATATTCCACCAGACTTGTCTTTTATTTTCTCCGACGCCTCTGTGTAATAATGAAATTTATTAGCTCTCGTGAGAGCTGTTCAAAAATGCTGCAATTGCTTTTTCATCGGTATTTTCGTCGATGCTTTTTCGATTCTATTTTTGGTTTTATGCAGGAGACTTTTGGGATGGTTCATTTACGAGGAAAGGTCGTTAGTACGATTTATCAAACGAGAGCGAAAATTCAATGTTGAGCACGCACGAAATTGAGGTTTGGACTTTGTCCCGCGAAAAATCCCTTAATCGTCAAGAGGAATGGGCTTCATTTGTGTGCATAAAAATATATCCTCTCGTGAATGCACACAAACAGCCTCGAGCGAGCATACGATTCTCTTATTGCTATCAGCTAACTGCAGTCCGCTATTTTTGTCGTGCAACGACTCTGCGCGAATGTAGAACTCGAGTTCCGGTTTTGGGGGGCTCACCTTCGCAAGATACTGCTTTTATACATTTATACATCCATCTCACTTGCTCTCTGTCAAACTTTGATACCAGCTCTCCGTTACTAGAGTCGGCATAAATATATATAAAGTCAAATCGAACTTTGAACATGAGCATCGTCGCATTATTTTTCAATCCAACACTTTCTTCGTCTTTTTTTGCTTTCATTTTTCCTGCTTTTTGTCACGTTGTTTTGTCGCGCGTTTTATTTTTCTCCGTGCAATTTACTGTTTCACGCGGACTTTGTAACGTCGACGATTTCTTTTCTCTTCGTTATCGTAATTTTTACGCATTTAAAGTGAAATTTCGAACGGGGTGTTTTCGCACGAAAAAAGCTGGAAATAAAGGAAGAACCGAGTCGATGACAAAGTATACGATCTGCGAGTCTCTTATCGAACGATTTGCCATTCCGGTCACGATTTCTAGGTGGAACGTGAGCTGTATACTTTTCATCGTAAACTTGCGCGAATTCTTTACGAGACGCGATAACAAATCTTGGATCGATCAATTTTTTGCGTACGTGCTACAATAATTTGGAAAACAATTGAGGAAAATCGTGGGATATATATTTAGGGAATGGAGAGACTACATTTTCGTGAAGACAATACGAATTTGGGAGAGGAGCATCGGGAAAATCATTCTCTCGCGGTCGAGGGAAACGTATGTACATACCCGACAACAGTTTACGAAGAGAGAGGAGAAGCAACGAAATTGAATGTCTGTGGAACTCGTGGTAAAACAGCATTAATCGACTTCAACATAACGTTAATTAAAGCTTCGTACCGGAGTTACCAATCAAATTGAAACAATCGTCGCCGCAGCGATGGTACTCGAGGCTCTCTACGTAAACACCCGACATTTCCGAGACAAAACTCTGCTTATTCTCCGGACGTGACGGGAGTCCTTCAGTTTATTGAGACAATTTCGAAGCTGCGTCCCGGGAAAGTTATTGCGAAAAATGCCAGGCAACGAAACTCGTTATTACACAGGACGCCCCAGCATTCGAGTTCCTGGCATATACGCGAGCCCTTGCTTCAATGACCCAAAGTTCTGTTTATTTCGAACTCGAGCCAAAAAATTGCACATCAACGCCCGTCAACGCGAAAATGCTCCGAGCACGAAAAGACAAAAAAAATTATGAAATTCTTGTCATCACAATTGATGCGGATCTTAAAAATACGCTCGCTAAATGAAACGATGAGAGATATAGCAACCTTGAAGAGGTCCCCACTTTGGACTTCCCGGCGCTGTTTTTTTCGTTCTTTAAATATATTCAACCGTTTCTTTTTCGTACCAATACAAGCGGAGGAGGGTTTTCAACACTGTTACAAACCGCCTCGATCTTCGTATGCTCGGGCAACGTGATTCGCGAGCGCGGGGATCTCCGAGCATATCACGTGCGTACGCTTTTTCCGTACCTCCCGGCACGCTCCGTTCTCATGATTCAGCCGATAGAAAAAAATGTTTTGAGCCGCACTACCGATCGATTCAAAACTCGTTAACGTTCGCTATTGGCGCCACTCCGAGTCCGAAAGACTCCCGAGACCTTTTGCGTCGCGCTGTAAACAACTTTTAATTTTTATTGCAAGATATATATTCAGCGAGTTTTTGCGCGAACATCTCTATATTCGAAAAATCTCGTTTGGGATAATCCAACCAGATTTCTTTTTTAGCGTCCATTCCTTTCACAATCCGGGTCCCAAAAACCGTTCGAATAAACCAAAGCGGCACCGGGACGAGATTTCCATAAATATATTTTTATTTTCCATAAATGTATTTTTATTGAAAAATCGAAATAAAAATGACGAGAGATCTCGGACACTTTGGTGGAAGATGAGAACAGAATTCGTTACTCGGTTGGAATTTCTGATACGAGGACTGACTTATCATCGACAATATATTTTTCTTTACACCTGTCTCAACTCGGCGCTCATCTACCTCGAGGGAACGGAGCCGAGAGAGGTCTCGTTTTATTCTTTATGAGAAAAAGAGGGAGAGAATTGAAAAAAAAAAGAAAAATTTCACGAATGAAGAAGCGAGGAGGACTCGCGCTCGCCTCGCTCTCATCGTCGAGCCTCGAGCGTTTCATCACTTTTGTATTATACATAGCGATGATATTCCAGCTCGCAGCCTTTCGTAGTAAGCCTTAAGAATCGCGAAACACGACGCGAGAGGAAACTAAAAATTGTCATTTCGAAAAATATGCATTCGCTTTGTGCCATTCCTGTGACACTATTTCCTCTCTCTGTCGGGAATGGAGATTAAATTCGAAAGGAAAACGACGTTACTTTTTATCGCAAACCTTTTGCACTCGAGATAAAGAGACGCTGGAGTAGGATGTAGAAAAAAAATGGGGGAAAAAAAATTGATGAGATATTTTTGAGAGGCAGCGAAAAGAAAATGATTTTACATTCAGCGCTGAACGGTGCAAGTATGTAGCTTGTTGCTTTAACTGTACCGGCGAAAGCATTTCAGTTGAAAGCTGCAAAAATAAAGACTTCTTTTGTTCCATGAACATTTCCATGCGATGCAGCTTTTTTGAACGTCATCCGGTGGATCCATGTGACACAGAGCTGCGCAATAAATGACAGACGTCGGATTACGCATACAGAGACACTCTCATCTGGCTTTCCAGCGACGAATAAATGACGACGGGCGAAAAGAGAGTGTGCGCGCCTCTCGCATCACTAAGCTTCGCATCTCACTTCGTACATATGTATAAACATTCTTTTTTTACGACAGAAGAGTGCCTGAGAGGCAAGGGGATTGTTCTTTACTCCTCAAAATGTAGATAATCGAAGAAAAAAAACATTACTTCTCGCCTCTTAATCGGTCATTGACTCGAATCTTATTGTGAGTACTGATTGAAAAGCGACGAATTCCGAGAGGGTGAGAGATATTATGAATCGATGAGTAAAAGCGAGTCGATCGATTCCTTTATTAAATATCACTTACCGAACCAGAAAACGTGACTCCCAGGATGTGAACTCCATCGGGAATGAATCATGTTACTTGACATGCAAACGTTCCACACGTACACCTTGCGTCTTGTAATTCAAATTGGAAAAAACTGACATTCGAGGTTGTGCCACTATTCGTGACCCCGCACTTCAAATACTATACATATTTAATGCTTTTGAATATTTTGTTCTTCAATCTTGGTGGGGGATAAAAAATTTCTTACGTTATAAAATTTTTTCGTGAAAATAATAATCGATGTAAATAAAGGATTGATACATCTGTATTTTTACGGGAAAAATTGAAAACTTCAAGTAACGTGAGCTGCTTCGTACTTTATAGTTTTTTTTCAGTTTTTGATGCGATACGTGCCGAGTTTGTCATTTTTCACTTGCATCGGCTCGGAATAATTCGTCAGACGTAGCGATCCGTTTGCAAAGGGAAATGGCGGAAACGAGGTAGAAAATTTCGGGCAAATAAAAAAAAGGAGGAAGCAAAAGACGGATAGGGCTTGAGATATCGCGCGAGAGATACGTGCGCCGAGCGAGCATCGCAGCGCATTTGGGATAAACTTTTCACTATCGTCTGCCAATCCTCATTCTCGTATTCTCGCAATTGATCGAAAACTCTTGCATTTATATGTGAACGTCAGTATCTCGCGTACATGGCCCCGACTGGTTCTCGTTTACTTGGAGCTGGCTCACCTATTATTTCGACTCGGTCTGCGATCGTAAAACTGTCGGATTCCACCGCGAAATAGAGGCTTCGGGCTCCGCTGGAAAACCGGAGAAGGCGAACGACCCGTGGATTCTCAGCGCTTATATAGAACGCTCTCCTCTTAAGCTCGATCCCACCGAAAAGCATCCTCGCCGCTTATCCTAAGTAATTGCATTCGCCTTCCAGGTGAGAGGGAAAGAGAGTAACGGAGAAAGGAAAGAATACAGTGAACTCACATTTTCTTTCCGCTTCCTTTCCGAAACATCCGGCTTTGAGTATCACCGTCAACTTTATCACCGCAGATTTTTTCCAATTAACGTGAAAAATATTCTCCTTCGAGATAAAAAATTCAACAATTTGGAAGACCTGAAGGAAGTTCACCAATTTATTTTTATTTTTAATTGTCAATTAATTTTAGTGAAATTTATCAAAATTAATTACAGTTTACTAAAATAATCAGTAGTCACGATAAGAAAGAGAAAGATGGACATTTGTAACCAGCAAGTGCATGATTTTTCAAAACACTTTATCTCAAATAAATGTAAAGAAATGTAAGATAATATTATTGAAGATAAGTTTTTCCATATGGACAGAATCGATTTGCGAAGGAGTTGGAATTTGAGAAAATTGAAATTTCGATTATGTTTCTCGTTCGAACTATGAAAAACTGTTCATTTAAACAGTCGCCTTATGTTCGAGTTTTCCACCCGCTCGAATCGACGATCAAGCCAATCCTCCGGATTGTTTTTTCTCTAAAATTAGCCTCGCTCGTTTCAAATTCTAATTTTATGGGTACGAGTGCTCGGAACTTACGTTCAAAGTTTCCAACCCTCCCATTCGCCTCTTATACAATAAAGATGAGACAGATTTCTGATTACCTTCTTCTCTCCACTACATAATTGCCTGGAAAACGTTATTTCGCATTTCGAGGATGGTTGTTATGTATGTACAGCGCATCCAGTGGATGTAAGCATGTATTTTTAATACATACATGGAGTGCACTTTTTGCTTTTGCACCTCATGCAGCTTTTTCTTTTGTTATTCTTAGACACATTCGATATAGCGGTGGCTCTGGCTTGTGGGATGAAACTTTAAATTGAGGAAAATCCCAGGTTACCGCATGCAAGTTATAGCGGTTATAAGTTTATGCTTCGGGATAGAAAAAAATGTTAGTGGGCTGCGGAGCATGTTTGGAGATGGAAAAGAAGAGAGAAATACGCAACCAATTTCCGGAAAGCGTATCCTACTTGAACATTGAATCAACTTGGACGAGCTCAACGGAGTGGCTCTTACACACACCGACCCTTGACTACGTACTAGCAGAAAATAAATTAAGAGGAGCAAAATAAAAGATTCAAATTACGAGATAGATAAGCTATTTAGAACCATAAATGAGAAAACATGATAAATCCTTCAAATGAAAATGCTGCACTGTTGATAATTATTCTTGAAAAAACATCTCATTTCCTTTAAGGTAGTTCTCTCGCTGCAGCAATTCCATTAGATTTCGCTGAAAATTTGCACAAACATTCTTTGATCCCGTATGCACATGTGTGTACAATTTCAGAGGCTGTTACCGACTGAAAAATCAAGATATTTATGCTTGAAAATCGTCATTTTTAGCAACATTCCATAAGAGCCCCAGTTAAATATCGCGATTGTCAACAACGATTTTTTCGATTTTCTGAGAAGAAGCTTCGATTAGTATTTCAGAAAAATCTACTGATTTCGTTTATTATATAACAAATGAAATTTATGCAGGATTAACTTGAATTTCGAGTATGCTGTGTTCTTTAGAAAATTTGCAACAACTTTTCTTAATGAACTTAAACGCTCAGTCCACTTGAAATGTCAGAAAAACGATGTACAAAATTAGAATCTCTCCACCAGCGATAGGACTGCCTTAAAGTAGAGAACATGACGTACCTTGGACTACGGGGATTACGAAGAAAATTAATTTTTCAAGAAAACACATATGAACTGTCCGACAGGACATTATTCTTGAATCGATGGTCTCTTATAAGCTTCATCCGTTTCATCATTAATGAACACCAAGCCAAAGTTTTAGATTTTATGGTTTCTTCTGGTTCGAAACGCATAAATGATGCAAGATCCTCTTACCTGAAACAAAAATAATATAATATGCATCAGTATTGAATGGTTAAATAATGATGGTTTTTTTAAAAAGTATAGTAAAGTAAGTCACTAAATCAAGAAAATCAAATCATTAAAAATGCAGCGCCAACTTTATTTCGTTCAGCACACTGAAAAAAAAAGATGGCCATTTCCAATGAAATATTTAATTGATTCGTCCATATTTAATAGATCCAATGAAATATTGAATTGAACCAACTAATATGTAATTTATTTATAAAAACTGCATAAGTAATAGCCGGTATAAAGTGTTTGTCCAGATCGAGATGTGGGATTAAGAACCGCTATGAAAATCGAAGAATCCGATAAAAAGAGTAGTTAAACTTTTATCGATTGTAGAATGTTTTTCAAATCTGATGTCTGGAATGGACGTGGTTACATCCGTAGTTTCGATATAAGTTCATATGTGATGTATAAAATGTTTGAGAGAGATAGATGAAAATTGCGAGTGAGGAAAGCAGGAGATGGAGGCATGAA
Source organism: Cremastinae sp. B BG-2022a (assembly GCA_030522605.1). Classification (NCBI taxonomy): domain Eukaryota; kingdom Metazoa; phylum Arthropoda; class Insecta; order Hymenoptera; family Ichneumonidae; species Cremastinae sp. B BG-2022a. The sequence continues at coordinate 151,557 of JAPYYX010000235.1, forward strand.
AACGAGGAAACTAGATCGAGGAGCGAGAGCGAACATTGAGGCAAACCCCAGGCACGTACAAACGTTGGGGTCGTCTCATCGGATTTTCGATTCCCTCGCGGAAATTCCAGAGTGCGTTTCATCGAGAGCATTCCCACGAGATGCATCTCGTCGTTCCACCTTCACGATAAGGCATCTATATATAATAGTCAGAAATTTGTGTATCTATATCGAGGCCGGAAGAGTCCATCAATGTTACCCGTTATACAATTCCTATTCAACGGATAGGTCGGGAGCAAATGTTCGTTTCTGTGTCATATACCAGGCGAATTATTCGGCTTCAACATTACTTTTCGATCGATCGAATATCCAGGTGGAATTGTCCAATGTAAATAGCTACCAGCGTTGTTCCCGATTACCTCTATCATAACATTTTCTCGACTTGTTTTCATGTTTACGCAAGAACGAGCAGAGAAAACAGCGAAGTTAGTCCCGAGAGTCGAGCGCGCGTGCATGTGTTACAGATCAGGAGAGAGAAAGCTTCGTGGACAACAGTGCTGATTCTCCCTCGAGCATACCATTCAATTCGAACTGTTGCGCCCGTTTGGACATCCTAATACTCAAATCGGCTACCCTGGATGGGTGTATTCCACCACTAGGTGATGACCAGTTGGTGAAGACCAGAAGGTCGCAGTTCCCGAACATTCAACATCGAGGCTCGGACCTTCCAGTTCTCACATTTCTGTTTAATGAACCATCACGTGATGCACTCTGGTCCGGAATCAACGTACATGTCTCTTGTACTCGGGAACACAGAGGGAACAAAATCATTTTGTGTTAACGCGAAGTAAGCGTGTTACGATCGGACCGATCAGAGTTCTGCTCCGCTCGTGACAGTAATCCGCCGTGTCCGTTCGATAGGAGAAGTGCTTTCCAAATCTCTTGCCTGTCCATATATAGGAACGTGTGTATCAAGGGACACGAGATATCCGTTCGAATCCATTGGAAACGAGGTCCTAGCTGTCTCTACAATCACATCATACGAATCCCTAACCCAACGTCGAATGGCCGTCAATCCCGCGAAGAATTTTATCTCCGTCACAGGGCGAATTTGCTCAATGCATTTTAATATTTCACAATGAATCGACTCTCGCCAGGATAGACATCGCAGGTACACATCTAGAGTTTGCTAAAGATAAGCGGCGCATGAATGTTTGTGTCTGTTCCGATTATTGGCATCGAAGCATTCGACCGAGATATCCGTTGAACCGCACTGATTAATCGTTCATTCTCTCGGCGCGTTTTGCGATCGGTGTCCACGGGATGCCTCGCGCGTTTCTCCGTCTCTTTTCACCTTTCGTCCCTAGCGATCCTCCCTCGTCTACGTATAGCATTACAAGCAATCCGTATATAGTATACATCCATGTACCTAATACGTCAATCGCGGTGCATCTATATATAACGCTACCGCCAAACCTGATAATGAAGCACCAAATTGAAGATATCGATCCCCAGGTAAATAAAAATATCTATATGTATACATATAGATGAACCATTCGGCCCTCGATACGGCTCAAATATGCGCTGTACTGTATCTCTACTATAGATACCGTCCAGCCCAATCGACGTCGTTGCAAATACGAAAGAGATCTAGTTTATATCCTCAAAGGGTCCAATCACCATCATCGAGGAGAGTTTTACAGCATATACCATTTTTACTCTCCAATGACGCACAAGCCCTTGTGACATGGAGCAATTTGAGTACGTCAGTGATGTCGAATACACGCGGCGAAGTAACTTGTTTGTCGTTGGTGAGGGAGTGTATAAGGATAGATATGGCATATAAATTCTCGGTACTGGGATATAGCCTATGGAACCACTTTGAACGGCTGCAATCGCGTGTTCCAGCGCACAAAGCTTCCTTCACGCGAGTCTCGGCATCAGGGTTACCGGCTGGCTCTCTGCTTCGTCATACGTGTTTCTATCTGCATATTTGCATGGACGCCAGGTAACGGGGTCGTTCAACCACAAGGAAAGCCTACAACGGCGCGCTTATTTCTCTTCAAATGTTTCTATATATACATATATCTACGTGTGTGCTTTTGTGTCCCTTCGCAGGTAGAAGCGATAATAATCGATGATCCATTGTTCTCGAGGTCGTGTATGCTTCGTTGAACATGCGATAGGCCAATTTTGACAGAATCAGCATTCGGCCACGGAATTTCTTCGGCATTGTTATTCCACCTAATTCGTGCGTCGATTTTAGAAGGAAAAAATTCTTCGTCTCACAGTTGTGGACTCGCTGGCTATGAAATTCAATGGGTCAGAATGGAGGTTTATAAATCATTAACCGTGTCTATTCTGGTTTTCTTTGTGGGTATTATATGTTATTGCCTCGTATATGGAAGGAGATTCGTTTGTTCAGTGACGTTTTGAGGATAAACATGATTAGAGGAAAGATGAGATACGAGTGTCATCGCCAAAATCGTAAACATCTTGATGATAACGAATATTAATTGTGTCGAGTAAACGGTAATTGTTTGCTGAGGGCGTGACAGGTTATACACTGTAGTACAATAGCTCGTAAGCCGAAATATACGTCGTCAAGCATTTTCTCCGGCACACGGTGAGCTATACGTGTGAGCCCGCGAGCGAAAATCCTCCACCTACACAAAGAACGCGTCAGCACATGACAATATAAAACGCTGACAGACAGGAAGCTCGCCATTTCAAGCAATTTAAATAAATCATCTACTTCGTGAATGGGATCCCATCTGTGTGTGTCACGCGCTTCGACAACATTGGTTCAACTCGTCTCTTTCCTTGTTTTGTCCCGATTCTTCTGTGATAATAGAACGAACTAGTGTATCGAGGAAAATTTATCGAGAGCTTTTTTTCTTTAATATCGACAATAAGATCAAAAAGTCACATTCGTTACAGTCCCTTGTTTCTTTTTTAGCCCAGTTTTCCTGTGTGTTTTTATCGAGAGAGGAAAATTTGATGCTCCGAACAAGCAAGTTGGAAGAGACGTAAAACAGAGCTCGAGAGTATACCCAAAATAAGCGGAAGAAAAAGAGCAGAATAGAGTGGTGAAAAACAGGAAGGAAATAAAAAGAGGAAACAAACAAGAGAGAGAAAGAGACGAAATGCGAAAAGCGGCGGATGAAAAAACCACAACGAAATGAAGTTTCACAGTGGAGTCCCGTGCTGAAAAAGCAGGAGGACAACACTCGCAGGGATATAGGGGGTTGAATTGTACGTGGAAAAAAAGTGAAAGAATAAAAAAGCGCAGAGAGAAATGGAAAAGCTCATCGGCGGTTTGCCAATTTTAGCGGAAACTCCGGCTTTCTCCTGCCCCGGAGCTCTCTCTCTCCCGGCGAGAGCACCTCTTGCTTTTCGCAAATTAAACCCGCGTCACCAGACCTCCAACGAGGCTGAAACGCACGAGCGTAATATCGTTTCCACTGCATATGCATGCGGTTGCTTCTCGTCACAGTTATAATACAATCTTTATAAGGGTTCGCCATCCCCAGGATACGACCACTTTTCCTTCAACATTTTTTTTATTTCCCGGAAAAAGTAAAAAGAATATCAACCTACTTTCTTATTTTTCTCTGCATGCATGGACGAGTACTTTATATTATGTACATGTGGATTGTTCGGTACGAAGTCGCAAGGTCGTAAAAGAATTCGAGATTCTTGAAATAGATGTAAAGTACAAAAAGTTCAAACCGGAAATCGAGTTTTCAAGCTTTTAAGCCACATTTTTGACTCTCGAGTATAAGGAAGCAGAGGGAAAAGCATATTTCGAATAAAAAATAAAATAGGGACTAATGGATAAGAGAAGTCTATTTCTGCTTGATAAACGAATTCGATGGAGAAGAATCGCGTAATTCGCGAATGCGAGACGAAACGATGAAGACTGATCGAGACAGAACTTGGTTAACTTGATATCAGGAGCAGTAGCACATACGCTCCGGCGAAGCTCGTTTCTGCTCTTTAGGATGGATGGACCAACGTAAATCTCGATCTACAAAAAATATCCGTTCATCGAGAGAGCTCTCCGGCAAGAGCTTGGAGCCCGAGACAGGTGAACAACAACGAGGAATCCATGCCGGGAGAAAGAATTTCTTAAATCCGTAAATGTGTATGTGTGTGTATAACTCGAGTTCTGGCCAAGAGGCCGTCGAAGAGGAATGAAGAAAAATTGCTAAAACGATGGAGAACGAGAGCTTCGAGACTTTTTCCTCAGCGTCGGATTCCTTTTTTCCCTTATTTTCTTCCGCGGAAGAAACTTCAGCGCGAAACCGTAAAATATCGTTCGACTTATTTTTCAGCGAGGCTTAACCGACTTCAATACCTCAGTGTACCATGGACACCATTGGCAGTGCACAGCCTGCCATTTTCCAACAATTTTCTCGAGACGGGAAATTTGATGAACCAAACGCATGTACAACTGTACATTTTATTGACGTGTAAACTAAGTTTTATCGACATTTTCATAGCAAACGAAGGACTATAAAGTTGATTCGGGCTCGCAGGAACGCGAAGGAAAAACCCTTTGCTGACGGAATATCTAAGAGCGTATTAGTTTTTGAGGGAAAAAACTTTTACTCGTCGCTGACGCTTTTTAACCTTTTGAAATTTATGTTTTATCGCTGTTCCACATTAGAACGACGAAATATATACAGACACAAAAGGAAACGCCCCCACGGAAAAAAATATATCTGAAAATGTATGTAAAAATATAGTTGAAAATATACTCAAAAGTATAGTTTAAAGTATATTTAAATATACAATAA